>JAUCMU010000106.1:103209-121809 GCA_032275025.1 Enteromius treurensis | reverse complement strand
AGCCGTTTTCTGATTAAATCAAATACACATAAGATATAGACAATGGCTATGCTGTGATTTGGGCTATATTTACATGTTAAATAGAGTTAGCAGCAACATAATATCTATTTTCACTGAAAGCTCTGCTCCTCACAGCCGCGCGCTGAACAAAACAGACACAGAGAGGGGGGTGCACGCGCTGTGAAAACAAGAACTCGCGCGTGCGCGGCACTACCAGAGACTCGCTAAGGTTTGTCCAAGAAGTCGATAGATTTGTCGCTAGTCCCTTTTTTTGGAAACATGTCGCCAAAGGGGTCTCAAAAATCGCTAAATATAGCTAAATCAATCTTGGCAACACTGGAGAAGAGTTTGAAATCAGGTTAACTTTATGGTAATGAGCTATGACGCGATTCGGCGGCAACCAGTCAGAATGCAGAAGTCAAGAGCGAATTTCAATAAATATCATCAATAAATAAAATGTAGATTTTTTTTTTTTTCTAAAAAAGAAACCAATTAGTTGTTCATTTTAAGAGATCGGTCTCATTTTCTCTTGCATATTTAATATTGCTCTTTAATTAAGCAAAAACGTTTTACCCGATTAATCCATGACATTTTCAGTAGAATACCTAATTACTAAAATATTCGATAGCAACAGCCTTAGATATTATTGTGAAGACATTTTCAGTTGTCACAGTGGACTCTGGTCTGGATCCATAAGCCCATGAGCAGAGAACTCATCCCTTCCAAAAATAATACCATTAAGATTCCAGTGATAAGATGGAGTTTTAAAGACTGTAAACTAGAGTTTGAGCTGTTTGGGACATGAGCTGCACACCTGCTATTAAAATGTCCATATTAAAAATAGAAATCTTCTTCTTGCATGTCCAAATTCTACTATCAAATTACATTTAAGGTCTTAAAATTAACACTTCTATGGGTAGCTAATTTTACTTGTACATTTTGAATATCACCAATTTTACCACTGACTTCCATTCCACTACATATCATTCTCAAAACAGACAACCCAAATTTATTTTAAGGTTATGTTTATAACTATATGAAGGTGAATAAATGATTACTACAACAGCTATTAAAATTCCTATATTAAAAATAGAGATCTTCTTGAATTACAAGACCAAATTCTACTATCAAATAACATTTAAGGTCCCAAATTAACACTCATAATTTATATGGGTAACTAATATTATTTGTACTCTTTAAATGTCACCAATAACATTTTATGTATGTTGGTAACCAGACCATTTTGGTCACTGTTATCTTCTATTCTCACAACAGACATTTCACAAACAATATGAAGGTGCATACATGATTACTTTTTTTATTTTTGGGGTGAACTATCGCTACCTTTTTGTTGGGCAACATATAAAATGTTTAATAGGTTGCACTAGGTAATAAAATAATAACACTGAGGTATTGTACTAACGTCACACTCACTCTTGACATATGTTGACATAAAAAGGAATTCACATTAATTTTCTTTTTCAGAGCTTTAGGGTTTGTTTGAGTTGTGGAAATTGTTTCTTTACGATGTCAACCATCAGATAAGAGGCATTCAAACTTGGTGGCATAGGTCCAAGTGATCTTTGAAACTTAACTTTCTGCTTTGATGATAGTTTTATCTCTACTCCTTTGTAGTATTTCCTTTCTTGGACCTTAGAAACATCAACAAATAGAAAATGGTATTGCGGGTCAACAGGAACCCCTTGGAATACACCCCTGTAAACTGTAGAAAAACCTAGTGTATCTGCTTTGAGGGAGGCCGACTAATGATCGTTCTACATATTTGTGTTTTGTCATTAATTCTGCAGAAACCGAACAAAGAAAGAAATGTGTGAGAGTATTCTGTAAAAAGCATTAAAAATTATAAAGTTGATTTTATTAGGTTTCATTTCAATCAGTAGGCAAAAAACATTTTGTCAAGAGGACAACCAATTTAGAAATATAATCTGAGAATCTACAAAATAAGTGAAATATATAAAAAAACGAAAATAGTCACACAGCCAAAATCCAGAGCAATATGATCCTTTTCCGATAAAAGGAAGGAAAAAAGGCAACAAAATTAATCAAAATAATATTTACAGTACAATAAAATGTCATAGTATTTACATTAAGGCATTTCAATTACACAAAACTTGTCAAATTCCACTTCACAAAGCCAATGCAATAAATACATCGATTTTACAAGAAAGAACCAGTCGGTGAACCAGCTTTAACCCTCTCTTAAACGTATGAAAGGCGGTAATAGGGAAATAATGGTAACCGGCAGAATTTAAGCATGTGCTGCTGATCAAAACAAACACGAAAAGGCACTTTAAGATGAAATGTGTTGAAAAGAAAAGTCACCGTGGTCTCGTACATTCATATGAGCTTATGCATCAACGACAGTAGGAAAACAAATGATCGGCATGCTTCTGTGTGTATAAAGGAGGCTGTACAAATCACACAGCTGTCTAAAGCCCTTTTCCACTTCTCATTGCTTTTCTAAACCATTGTTTAATAATTCATCAAATAATTGCTGTTCAGTAGCAGCACATTATCATCCAAAGCTATAAATACTTCAGCAACTAAAAAGAGGGAATCGCTTGTGTACCTGAAACCCCGGTATGAGCAGTAACTATTCCAGTGATATATATATATATATATATTTAAAAGCATTTATCATACACGGATCTTCCTCTTTTCCAGTCTAATTCAAGTGCAAAGTAAAATGGGAGTTGTGTCTTAGTGCTTTGCAGATGTACAAGAACGAATACGTTCATTTCATTAGGTTTAAAAACATTTCGTCTTCCAATTCGAGAGCCGAGTCTCATGTTCAACACAGCTTATTTGTATTAAAGAGAATGTCAAAATGAGATGAGGGTCCTAATGGAAATGTGATGTATACTTACTAAAGAGAGAGGGAAAAGGAAACGTGGTAATATCAAAAGCTTTTCAGTTTACAGCTCTCGACAGGTCAGAGAGAGAAGATTACCCTAAACATTATAAGGTTCGTCGCGATTTGGAGAAAGAAATAATCACTTCAAGTGCATAATAATGATAATAATAGTGTGTTTTGGTGTCTAGTTCTGGTGCCTCTTCATATGCAGGGCGAGATGATCAGAGCGAGAGAAGCTGCGGCTGCACACGGCGCACTGGAAGGGTTTGGCTCCCGTGTGTTTCCTGAAGTGACGTGTCAGCTCATCCGAACGAGCAAACCGCCAATCGCAGCCCTCCCATGTGCACCTATACGGCTTCTCACCTGAACACAGAAAACAATGGACAGCACGTTTGGTAAGGTACATGGAGTCACGAACATAACACGGAAGAAACTATCGTTCAAAACTGGTTTCTGTTCACTAATACATTAGTAATACTAAATGAGTAATCTGTGTGGGCAGTCTCTGTCATCACTATAGTAACCATAACAAACATATACTAAGAGGCGTGGAGGACATAAACTTCACTTAACTCAATCTCTGAGATTAAAGTATCTCAGTATTTTGGTATGTTTGTGGAAGCTGACAAGACTAAACTCATAGCCGGCCATAAATAGCAGCATAATGTTTGCCTTTCTACAACTCGGGTTTAGAATAAAGTTATTTTTTCCTTTCTTTTTGGAAAATCGTGCTAGGTCAACACATGTATCCGGATAGACAATGGCTGATTATTAAAATGCTAACTGTACATTCAGACATGCTCTTGAATGATGACCATTGTGACTTTATTTTGTGTCTTTAAAGGGACAGTACACCCAAAATTGTTCATTCTGCTGTTATTTAGTCACTCTTAAATTATTCTCAACCTGTATGAGACTCTTTCTTCTGTTGAATACAAAAAATTATATATTTTGAAGAGTGTAGCAAGTAACTTAAAAAAAAAAATAAATAAATAAAAAATTAATTTGGAACAACTTGGGAGTCAGGAAATTATAATAACTATTTTTATTTATTTATTATTACTATTTTTATAATTTTGTTAAAGCATTTTTTTTAAATACATTTTCTCCCCTTTGTGTCATTTCAAACCTGTATGAGTTTCGTTATTCTGTGGAGAACAAAATATATTTTGAAGAATGTTTTAACTAATACAATGAAAGTCAATGAGGGCCAACAAACTTCTTTGTGTTAGACAAAAGAAATAAAAACTCATACAGGTTTGGAGCAATGTGTCGTTGAGTAAATGATGACAGAATGTTTGTTTTTGAGGAAAGTGTCATTTCACGCAATAATGCGTTTTTTGCACTGTAAACATTACATACTTTAAAAATCAGTACCAACGACAACAACCTGAAAACATCATCCCAGTGTTATCATTTATCATGGCTATTGGCTTTGAAGTGATAGAAAATGGACTATAAAGAGCGATACTGTAAGTTAAGCTGTTTCAGCCTCATGCAGTAGGTGCGGCGCTCAAAAACAATTAAGCAGCTAAATGTCAGAACATGAGCCTGTCTTCAGCTCTAACGTTTGTGAGGAGAGCCCCGGACAGGGATCCTGTAATGACTTGTTTGGATCTCTCATCTTGTGAGTTGTCTGCCTGAGGCCCCTCTCTTCTCTCCAAGGACTGGTTGGATTGTGTTTTATCTTCACTGATAATCTGGACATGGTGTGGTTTTTCTTTATCAAATAAAATAGAGGTGATGTTTATCTGTTTATTAATTATACCTATGCACGATAACAGGATAGTAGTTGTTGTTGGTTTTATAAAAGAGATAGTACTTAATATTGGTATACATGTATGAATGATGAGTCTTAAATGTGCACTACAAACCACAAGTTTTTTTAAATGTATTATTATTTTTTTTAACCAATTTAAACTTGGTTTATCTTGGTTATCAATTTATGATTAAACCTTTACAATTCAAAGCCTGTGCTCAAATACTGCAACAATAAACAGGTTTAAAAATATTTAAATATTTTAGTGCAAATTATTTAGTGAGCTTTGTGTAATTCTTTCAAGATTTTTGTTTAGTGTATTTATTTGTAGTAATTTTGTGTATTTTGAATTAAATTGAGCCACCCTGTATTGTAGGAAAAATTAAATTATCAAATGTAAAAAGCACAAACGTATTACAAACTAGATGTCATTACAAATTTTGAACTAGGTGTAAATCTCAGCTTGACAAGCTATTTATTCAAACAGAGAAAAGCTGTCAAAAAGGCTAAATCATGCCACGTCAAGTCTTTCAGAAATGAGTGGGTGTTGTTATCTTATCATAATGGGGCTTTACAACCAGTATGAGCCTGTAATTAGACTCAGGAATTGGTAACATAAATTCTATACCTTGAAAATGAAAATGGCCTGATAAGTACAGTAGTGTATCAGTTGATTAAGTTCACATACCAAAGGCCACATTCCAGAATGTATTAATATTCATTCCTCCGGGTCAAGTGAGGTCTGCTCTTCTGTTTACTTCCATTTAGATACTAAATCTATATCTTCAAATATATTAGAGAGAGAGTTCAAGACCGAAAATGTTTTTCTGCTGATAATTTCAAATGTTGCCTAGGAGGTCATTCGAATACCGGACGTTATAAACTGATATGCAAAAAGGATAATAGGCTGTTCCTGCTGATGCATTTGGGCCTGGTTTTGGTGCAATCTCATATTAGGAAGCGGCGCAGGATAGCTTTCAGGCAGCGTGCAAGAATGAACGCATGTGCATGCCAACAACGCACTTCTGCCCAGCAACATGACAGTAAAGTGCCAAAATAGGAGGCCAGCTTTATCCAGCATAAATAAAACCATTTTTAATTAGGGAACTCTTACCAGTGTGTGTCCTCAAGTGAGCTTTCAGGTGGGACGACTTGGTGTAAACTTTCTTACAACCTAAATAAAGAAAACAGCTTTTGTTACTCACAACAGTAAGCATTTGTGTGTTCAAAAAAAGTTGTTCAAAATGTATAGAATAATTGTAAATGATCAAATATTCAAATTATAAATTTAAAAGTACTAAAAATGCTATTTTTATTATTTGTGTATGAACATTATGACAAGTGTGTGCTTTAAGGTTTTTTTAGAGACTGAAAAAATGCTATTGTTTAAAACATCATTAAAATAATTATAAATTAATTTTTATAAAGGATCAGGATTAAAAACAACACAATCATTATGCTTGATACATGCAGCATGTTTTAATTCTTTGAGAAATTAAAAATAAATAAATATGGGGGGCTTTTGGGAAAATATATAAAGCATAAAAATGATTATATATTATTAAATATGTGAATTGTTAGTATTCCAAATATAGTTTAATTAGGCTTGGCACACTATGACACGACTGTGACGAGAAATAAAAAGAAAATAAATCTTGGTAAACTACTGAAAAAAAAAAAGATAAATTATTATTATTTTTTTTTTTTTAAATGCTTTATTATTCTGATACTTAAACATCATGACAACTGTGTTTTTATTTATAGCAGATAAAAATTTGCCACTGGTGGTAAAAATGATTAAATATTTAAAAGATTTAGTATTAAAAATCAATGCAATTATTATGTTTGTTGCATGATCTTTAAAGAGATATAAAATTCTGGAAGGCTACTAATTAAAAAAAAAATTTAAAAAATTAAATATATATATATATATATATATATATAAAAATAACCATAAATTATGAAACAATATTTAATATTAATAGACTGCAAATAATATGCTTGATGCATTAACAGTATCAGATTTTTTTCTTTTGACAGTTAAAAAAGCTGCAATGCTTTTGATTTTGAAATTATAAAACAAACCATTTAATGTCTGATACACAAGAGTGATTTTTTATTTTTTTTGGTCACCAACACAAAATCAGTTGGTTCACTCATCGCCAGTCACATATAAAAGCATCCTGTTATTTGGTTTCAGTGTACTTTCTTTTCCAATTAGGAATCCAAAGCCCATCTCATGTTGTTAGCAGTAAAACCCCACTCAGTGAAGTAAAGCAGTGATGGGTTCTTAATTGCGAAGCTCGTCGCTTCAGACATGCAGCTTCTTAGCGTAAATGCACTATTAATGGCACTGTGAGGCTTGTCTGTTTTACAATTTGCCCAGTCAATTTGATGCAACAGGATTCAATAACAATCAGCCTGACGTCAACTCTCTGGCACTCATTTTGAGCGCTGGTTAAAAGGCTTTGGCCATCTCTGAATTATTTAACAGTGGATTGAAGTGTGCAAGTAAGAAAGTGCAATATAAAGCAACACAGAAAACACCACGGCGTCTTGTCAATTTGGCTTTGGTGATTTTGAGACATGACTTAAACGCATTTGTTCGTACCTGGAAAATCACAGTGGTGTATCCGTCGTTTCTCGAGGTCTGGGTTCGTCCTTCTGTTGTAACGGACAGGCATGGACCCAGCAGTGATGGGAGCTCGTGTCGAGGTGGGTGTTGGGTGACTGGGGGCGTGGACGGCCATTTTGGAGGCGATGGTGGCGGCGTAAGATGGTGGCGGTGTCAGGTTGTGAAGCAGTTCCTTCTGTCTGTCAGGACTGCCAGGTTCTGAAGTGGGAGGCGAAGGGGGGAGATAGGGCATTTTGAGCTGCGAGTGGGCCTGACCCTGAGGATGCACAAAGTGGCCCGGGCCCAGAGGGTAGCCGGACATGCCACAGTATGTCTTGGCAGCAGTCTGTTGGGTGGCTAAGTGCAGGTCATGGAAAGTAGGCATCTGTGAGTGAGCGTGAGGGTGAGAGTGCGAGTTGGCTTGATGCGGGACGTCCAGCTCTGAGCTGAGGAGCTGGAAGAGCGGGCCGTCCTGCGGGATGTCAAAGCCTTGCATCTCCTGCTTGACAAAGACCCCCGAGTTATCGTCCATGGCACTGATTTCAGAACCCGAATTGGAATTTGCGTTGAAGATGCTGGTGAAATCGGGCAGCGTGGATGAAACGGGGCCGGTCGAGTTCACAGGGCACTCAGGATGAGAGTAAGGCGCCGCTACAGGTTCAGTTTTGATCTGGCTGGGGACCGAAGGCCTGGCTGGCCGGCACATCCCGGTTCTTAGATAAGCGATGTCGGGGAGAAAGACGTTCATGTTGATGCTGTAGGGGGAACCGTGGTCGTCCCCGAAAAAGTGGTCCATTGTAGAGACGCTCTCTCGTCTTGACTTCTTTGGGTCGGGAAGAGCCACAGGTTGTGGAGAGAGATATTTATCCATCTCTAGTTTAGCCTACAGAGCAGGAGAGAGAAGAATAAGATTGTAAATGCAGTAGTTAAAGCCATTAAAGGCAAACAAGATAAACAGATTTCAGAATAATAACGGCTGGAATATTGCACATGCTGCTTCTGTCAGCAAAGCTGGCAGGATCTCCTGGGAGTGCTTGTGTTGGCCGAGAACAAACACGGTGTACATCAAATTTTTAGAAAAGCTTGCAGGAATGCAAATATTCACTTACTCTTACAACAATGACCAACGTGCCTGCTTACTCAGCTGAAATGATATATGGACTACAGAACACAGCTTTAGCTTACTATATAAAAAGAAAACATACATTTTATTCCCCAGTACACTTGTGCTACGTTATTATTTGCTAATCTGTGTTGCGAAAAAAAGAAAAAGAAAGTAATTATTCCTTTTATTACCAAACATGTTGGAGCAGGTAAAACTTTATATACATATCATTTACATCTTGGAATAAACCGACTTATCGGCTAGGCTGAGGAATTAGAAGATATTTTGTTTCCTCTTAAATTGAGGATGATTTGGAACACTTGAAATGTGAACACTGATGACTTTTCAAACTATTTTAAGGGTAATGGTAAGTCAATGGTAATAGTAGTAATAGTAAGTAATAGAAGTCGATTAACACTGAACGTATAGTTAAAAGAGAAAAAAAAGATTTTAGTCAAAAATGAACAGGTTAGTATATCAGAACTGGTAAAACTAAATATGAAATACGAGTTTGTTTGCAAAAACAACTTTCAAAAGTCATTGTGCATCTCAATCAAATTGTAGTGTGGTTATTTTGATTAAATAAAAAATTACACAAACACACACAATACATCTAACACAATAAAAAATTAAAAACATAACATAATGAAAACATTATTTTGAGAAATTGTTAAAAAAAAAAAAAAAAAAAAAAAAAAAAAAAAGAGTTAACTGTTTTAACAAGTAAACTCTTCATATATACATCTGGCGATGAACCGATTTATAGGCCAAGCTAAGTGTGACCGATATTTGGCCTCTTTTTAAGTAACCGATAATCATTTCTTCTAACTGTTTAACAGAAAAAAAAAATTAACAGACAAGTCTTTAAATCTTAACAACTAATAATGAATCGTTTTCATATATTTTTTTGTTTGTTTGTAAAATTGATATATTTTTGTTATATCTGCACTAGCAACATGAGTGTTTGAGTGAACTGAAATTTACAATTAGATTCTTCACCTGCAAAGTCATGATAACCCGAAACAGAACATTAGGTGATCTGTGATTGTGTTTAGCAATACAAGATCATGAATCGTTAGTGTTGCTGTATGGAGCAGTCAGAGGTAAAGCATTTTGTCTTCTTCGATATGTCTCTGCTACATTCCGCCTTAGACTGTAAAACAGCGCTCATACCACAAGCTCAAAACAGACTTGCTGACAGGTGGAAAGCATGCTGGAGAGATTGCTCAGCCTTTCCGAATAAATGCCTCCCAATTATCACAAATCCGTAATCAGCAGAAAATAATAAAGCAAGGCTCATTCATTACTTCCTGAGAGTAACATCTATTGAGGCAAAAGATGAATAAACATGAGGGAAAATAAAAACACGTACATGCATAGACACTCGGAATGCCAGAGCTCTTTAAGTGCTCTTTACGCGGCTGCTACACATAGCTATTTCTGGATTTAGATCTTCCAGCTGTTCGCCGGACATGTATCTCTTTCACAAGTTTTCAGATTGAGGCTCGGCGTTGCTGGGAAGTTTCAGGAGCGCGAGAGCGGCGCGCGTGGGTGAGGAGAAGGAGTCAGTTGTTGATGGTTCGGTAGCCAAGAAACCAACTGCAAGCAACTGACAGGAGTCTGTGCGCTCCCCGACCCTGCCCAGCTTTACAGCCACGGGGAAATCCCCAAAACATCACCAAATCCTTCTGAAATAAACGAGTGTTTGATCATTGGAGAATGCAATGGAGCACTTCAAATTTTGAGCCGCGGTGATTCTTCATATTATGGTAGGCCTAGCCCATGTGTGGCGTTATTGACCAGTCTATTAAGACATTTATAGTCAATGTTTGTTTATGCAGGCTATTTATTTATTTACTCAATCACCCAGGTTATTGCCTGCTTGTATTAGCACTGAAGTAGCGAACACAAACTGCGTAGAAGGTTAACTTTAAAATTATAATAAAAACTAAACCCAACTTTACATTTACAAATTTTTTTTTCTTCTGAATAACACCTAGAAAAACCCAATGCAAATCATGACATCAAATTAATTGATCATATTTCATTACTTACATTTTTTAACTGACCTGGGGTAAATGTTCAATGGCCTAGATAAAAATAAAAACATCAATAAATTATTGATGGAAATGAGCGATCTGTTGTTATAATAATACAAGAAGAGATTATTTGTTAAAATTGCCAAATAGCCTAACTAATACACGGAAATACAAAAAGTGGATTTGTAGCGTATTAAATTTGACAATTGTTGTACGTTTATTGCGAACAGTAAAGTAAAATCTAGAACGTGGACACAATTCCAAATTTGCAAGAATCTGATAGCTAATGTAACATTTTCTTTTCTTTTTTGTAATTAAAACGACGAACAGTATCGAAAATACACTTTAAAGTTACATTTATTTTAAACTACTCTTTAAACTAGATTAAATCTCTGTATGGAATAATAAAGAAAAGAAATATCCTCAAATTAAAGAATCGCTTGATGCATGAGGCATGATGCTGATGGGACTGCAGGCGTGCAGCCTGCCGCATCATCTACAACGGCCCACCTTTCACACCACTGCATGCATGCGTTTGATTTTTAACGCATCCAGTGATAGACACATTTCAAGCAAAACGACAAGGCGAAGCTTCATTCAAAGAAACGAGAAAAACAATTACCTGAGAATAATCGTTTGGTAAGCTCCTTTCCGTTTCAGGATTCTTGGTTTCAAAGGAAAACAGTGAGGAGTCTTCCTGAAAGCCGTCGGTTAGTGAGGGTTTGAGAAGCGAGAGAAAGTCATCTTGTCCCGGTGCGAGCGCAGCGCTCATCGTTAGAAGCGTGGCGGCCATAAAGCCGTGGATGTGACGGAGAAATGGTCCGCAAGATGTGTTTTGATAGACGTTGAGGAAGGGGAGCTGAGTGTTTTGTGCATGGAACGACACCCGTGCCTGTATGTGCGCGCGCTTTCGGTAGTAATGTCCCGTTTCGCTTCGCTCCGCTCCCGGAGCTCCGGGATATATGTGTATAACCGAAAGGGCGGGGCCTCACTCTGACAGGGAATGAGAAAGTGAGACGGCTACACCTTTACTACCGCTTTTACTGTAACAGCGCAAAAAACCCGTCAAAACACTGAGTTAAATCTGTCCACCCCTTTACGCATTTCCTTTAGCATTTAAATATTGACAGCAGTGCAACATAGGCTACTTAATAAAATCACAACTGACTAAACAGAAATAGCCTAGTATGTTCTAATTATATTCATAATTTTTATAGGTTAATTCTAAGTGCATTTTATGAAACATATAAAACATTCTTTATTTTATACAATACAGAAAGTGTGTGCCAAAATAACTAGCAACAGCAGAGAACTAAACAGCCAAACACAAATCGTAAGAAGAGATATTTTTCAGGGAAGACGGATAAACGAACGAATGACTCTTGTGAGTCGGTTCTTTTAAATGGACCAGCTGACAGCGTGGCAAGGGTTGTCCGATTCGCGACTCTTTTAATGAATCAATGACACTCATGAATCTCTTACTGGATTAATGTATCCGTTAATCACTCACAGAACGCAAATATTGTTATGTTGTACTTAACGTGATAAGCTACACATTATGATAATTATGTAATTAGTGCATTTTTTTTTATTAATGCACGTTTCACATTTAAGGCACTTGTTTGGTAGGCTATTTTTATAAATAGGCATTTATATGACCAATTTCTGTCGTATTTTTGTTGCCTCTAAAACATATTAGGCATGTTTTACAGTATTATATTAATTTTACATACTATCATTATTGCTATTACTATTAGGCTATATCTGACTTGTTGGCCTACTCATAAAACAATATAATAGCCTAATCGTAACCGTTAAGGAACGGAATCCTCAAAATTCTCTTCCCTAAAAAACTAGGTACAACTGCTATCAGGTTTTAAATACGTGTCTCTCAACACGTCTGCGTGTACTGTTTAGCTGTAAAATAAGGATTATTTACAAACGATAAACAATCCAAATAGAAAATAAATATTTGCCGTAATGTCACATTTAAAAGTAACAACACAGCAAATAAAAATATCCACCCCAAGCAGACTGAATCAATGGAATGAATCAATATAATGCAGCTCAGAGCTATCGCTGTTCTTGACATTCGAGCCTTGGGCGCGTAACATTAAGATGACACAAATAAGCCTCTATTTTTATCAGCAGCGTGTCTTCCGTCTTACGAATCAAAACGGAAGGATCCATCAAATGATCCCTTCAGATAAAAATGCTTATTCCGACACTGTAAAGCAGGGCTGCCCAAACTCCGGCAGAGTTTAGCTCCATCTCGCCTCAACACACCTGCATGGAAGTTTCTAACATGCTTGGTAAGGACTTGATTAGCTGCTTCAGGTGTGTTTGATTAGAGTTGGAGCTAAACTCTGCAGGACATTGGTCCTCCAGGACCGAGTTTGGGCAGCCCTGTATTTAACGTCGCTTAAAATACAATTTGAAACAGGCCTACTTTAAAAACAATTTCACATGCCTGTATGAAAGATTTATTATCATAAAAAGGAAAATTCATAGTTTGAGGTTCACATTTTTTGTGGGTACACATCAAACCTGTGTAACTAGTTATGTAATAGGTCTTTTAAAAGAGACTTTCATCTATGATTGCATGCCATGGAGCATCCTAGTAGTCTTAAACAAGTTGAACAAGTCTCTATTTAGTTTTCCGTTTGACTTTTCTGTACCATTCTGGAACTTCTTTATTGGTCTGTTGGAAGAAGAAAAAACATCATTGTTAAATCTTTGACGATTTCTTTGGACCTTGCTCTTTGTAAAAAATCTGTAAAAGATTTAATAAATAAAATAAATAAAGAATATGAAATGTATCACCAGTTCCAAAAAATGTCCCTTTTTGGTTTGTAGAGAAGACAAAATACAGTTTAAAAGGCTCTGCAGGTAAGTAAAACTCACAAACACTGTGGGTTTGGGACCATAGTTGTATTGCTTCTCGTCTGTGCTTTTTAAAGCTTTGGGTCTGTGAACTGCTGTGCCGACGCCATCGCTCTCAACCTCAGGTTGGGACAGAGACCCACTGTGCTGCTGTGAGCGCATGCTAATCAGGACCTGCTTCATCACAGAAAGTTCCTGCAACAGATCAAGAACAAATCAGTGATAGCCTGAAGGTTAAAGAGGTTCATCCTTTTGTCTGTTTGTTTCCCATTCAAAACAGGTAAGAAAGAGCCTGCAGCTTCTGTGCTGCTTTGATTGCAGTCTTGTTTTGCCAGCAGTGCTATCCCCTTAGGTAGGGCAATTAAGACTGAAACTGCAAACACAAACATCCATGTGTCCTGATGTACAATGTCAACATTCCATAGAATCCACGAAACCACATATCATTGAAAACACTATTTATATTTGCATATACATTTTTCTGCCATGAAACACAAAAGGAAAAGTTGGCATTTCCGCACTCCTTTTTATCATGCAACAGCTTTTAGTAATGATATCCGTCAAGTTCGGAAAAAGGACAAATAAAAAAAAAATATATATATAAATAAATAAATAAAAAGCATAAGAAGCTTAAGCAACTTGCACTATATTCCAAAACCATATAAAATATTGGAAAAAAATCCAAAATGTATTATAAATAAATGTAAATTTCTGGTGCCATTGACTTAAAATCTTTCCCTTCACTGAAGTTCTGAAATCCTACTAACTGTTTTCAGATAATTATAAAAAAAAGCAAATTACAGGCACCAAATGCCATTTGCTTTTGCATGCCTTGTAATCAAACATTTGCAGGTTGTTAAAAAGTGTTTTTTAGTTCTTAAGAAGACTTCACATATTCTTTAAATATAGTTGCTTTTTATTTTATTCTATTCAATTCTTTTTGAAGCTTGACAGATATTAAAAATAGTATGTAATACTTATATAACACTTTTATTAGTTATCCTTATGGAGTTTGACATGGTCAGTGTTACTGGAATGTACTCCCAACCTAATTTTTGAATAAACGATTTCTTTATGAGTAATAGTTTTTTCCCCCCCTCAGATACATTTCTTTCTTCTATTCTTTCTTGTCCTCTTTCTAATGTTCTAATTCTAATGGAAGTGGCTCACAATACACCACAAACTGTTACAGGTGCAGGCTGGGGGTTCATGTAAACACTTCATTCAAAGCTTCAATGGTAATTAAAGGCGTATCTTTATAACCTCTCCAGTACAAGGGGTGCCCTGAGAGTACCTCTACAAAGCACACAACCCTGCTTCAGTGTAAATACTTCTGAATCAATTGAAGTAAACGCCCTCAAACACAACAGTGCTCTTTCATTAAAGTCATCAGTGTACTTCAGTTCTGAGAACGGATACAGGTTTGATGAAAAATGTTACTACATACATCTCACAAAAGAAAATAAGTACCTCGTTTTAAACAAGGTCGCTTGAAAACAGTGAAACGGCAATATTTCTAATGCTTTTCTTATTTATAACAAAGCTAGAGATACAAAAAATACTGTCTGTGTGTTTTACTTTAAGGTTTTAATAAACAAATAACAAATAGTTGTGTACAAATGCATATTAATAAGCAAGTTAATCTATGTTTATGATTACTGTGTTCAACCACAGTCTTGTCTCATCTACAACTTCCCAGCAATTTGTGGCAAGATTGGAAAATAAATGCTTCAGGTTTTAACCTGACTTGTGTGCATAAATTAAAAATGTTTATAGAAAAAGACACGTGTGATGTGAGTTGCTGCTCATTCTCATGTTCCAGCATGCTGATAAAAATCCCAGATGCAAAGAAGCTTTTTAAACAGAAAAGCACTGATGACAGACATAGAAGATATGTTTAAAGCTATACAATACTGCACAAAAAACTTTACATTCTTCCCCCGAGTAAAACCCTTTAAGTCTTAAAATAAAAGGGGCAGACATTCCATCTTATGCAACAGGAATGCAGCTACAGAAATGTACAGATAAAACGCAAGTCTAGATGTCAAAACAAAAAACAGCATTGTACACAAACGGTTACTATTCAAGCGTACGACGGCAATGTAAAATATCCCCTGCTAGCACATGACCGCTGGGTTCATGCGAATGTAGATCACCCCGATGCGTAAGAGTCATTCAATATTTCTATTTATCACTGCACGACCATATGCACTGGCATGCCAAAAAGCGCCAGTGAGGAGCAGCTGTCTGTGAGGATTGCATGCTTTCTGCCAACATGCCACTGGAAGTTGTGAAGTCGGCACATTGTGTGCCAGCAATATTTGGTTGAAAATAGCTCCAGATTGCACCGGCGCTTAATAAGTTACGCCCTGTCCTTAATATCCCAAGAGTTCAGAATGTCAGAGACGGTGTAGTGTACCTTCATATGCCTTTAAGATACAGGACAAGTCCATTCATTCAATAGAAACACAACTCAACAATCAAAATTCCACAAAAATCCATCCCCTTTACCCCTTGTCATTCAAAACACCACATTCTTAATCTATGGGTCAAGTGGATTTTGGCATTACATGTGCGTTCCACTCAGTCAGGTAATGTATTAGCTGTCTGTCATCAAAAACTACCACAAGCAGCAAGGTTATTACTAATCTGGTGACTTGAGCATGGGAAACAGTTGACCTGAAAGACCGGATTTTCTAGTTATTCACTGCATCTCAGAAACTTCTAGGAAAGCTGTTGTCGCAATTGAGCTGTACTGAAAGATTTTGAAACACGCAAGACCGAGACATCTGTCAGTTACTAGAGCTGAAGATTCATAATTTGCATGATAGGTTTTATGGTGGAGGTATGTCCTGTTTAGAGAGGAAACTGAAGGTACGCAGTATAACTACTAATTGGACAGGCAGGCTGGGTGACTGAGTAATGATGAAAGAGGACACACCTAAACTAGACTCTGAGTTGGTGTATGTGGGAAATACTCTCTTGTAGTCAAATGTTAAATGGACAATGTATGACAACATGCCTCAAAAAGCAGTTTTGAAAGTAAAAAACTTGAAGAAGTAGTACTATTTTAATACTTATTCATTTTCAAATATATGCATTCAATTTGCTTTAAAATGCAGCCAAGTGCTTCCACTTTAAAAGAATAATTGTAAAAATGCAGTACTTTTGAAAAACTAAAATAATAAAATGTAGAATTAAATTGAAAAATCTACGGCAGACATTACAAAGTTAACAGTACAAGATGACTTGAAAGTTCCTCAGACTAAAGCTCATGTGGGGGATTGACGTTGACTGAACAATCAGCAACATGTTTCCAAGTATCAGGGTTTTTTAATGTCAATTATGTGTTACCCCATTATGCCAGTTACAATGGGTTGTGCATCGAAAAACAATCCTAGTATCTCATATGGAGACTTGTAACACTGAAAACAATAGCTGTTCTTTTTTTTCTTCAGATTTATTGAGAGGTTAGGCAGTGATTGATTAGTGATTTCTATGTTCTTTATTTTGCTGTAACAACACTTACATAAGAGCCAGTCATGTCAATTAAAATAAACAATCCTCCTGTTATTTACACCTTGTGGGAAATATAAAAGCACTTCAATATGGTATATCGAGATAGGCTCAGCATATTACTGATACATTTATTTATTTTTTTCTGGAAGGAAATGCCACTGCAATTGTAAAATGATTCATATACAGTGCTTCATGAATGAATCACAATTTTGCAGCTTAATCATGTGTATGACTCCGTGCATCCCAAGGCAATTGTGTGTGTGTGTGTTTTTGACAGACTGTTCCTGCCAAACTAACACAGCACACGTTATCTGCGTTCTAAACACCGCTTTTAACCCTGGGTAAAGTCGCGTTTCACACCTGTAATTAGAAAGCGGTGTTAGCACCGCATTTTACCCGGGGTTATGAAACCCTGCTCCGGAGCAGGGTTAGCACCGCAATTGCGGTGTTAACCCCGCAATGGGGTGCTAAGTTTGTTCAGTGTGAAATGGTGCGGTGTTTGTTTGTTGCTACTGGACGCTTAGCAACAGACAGCCAATCAGAAATCAGCAAGCATTACCTCAAGTCGCTAACAGGAAACGCGCGGGTTGTAAACAGCAGCAGGTGAGAAGTAAGTTAACGTAAATTCAAATAAATGTTCATATACTTAGCTCCTTTGTTTCTTTCTCTTGTTATTTTGTCTTTGTTTTTTTGCCTTTGTGCGTCTCATGAGGCTAAAAACGGCTAAAGACCTATGCGGCGACATTTTTTTAAACTGGTAGCATAACTGGAAGTGGCACGTTTGCCTGCAACTTGCCGTATGTCCAATCAGGTACAGTAACACCGCAAATATGCAAATGAGAACGTAAACCCGGGGTTTAGGAATGTGCAGTGTGAAAGGTCTGTTAATGAATACCCAGGATTAACCGCTGACCCCAGGTTTGATATAAGCATTGTGAAAATGATTACAGATAACCCAGGATTCCGTTTATCTGGGGTTTAGGATAACCCTGGGGTAACAATTTCAAGTGTGAAAAGCCCTATAGTTTCTTACAAACCAGTACCTCAAGTCCTTTGCAAATTTAAAAAATAATGCATTTGTAGTAAAACGTACAAAATACTAAAACGACCTGAAAATGTAATTACTACAATCATGAATCATGATGTTTATGTACATAGTTATGTACAATATATATTATAATTAAATCTATTTTAAATGCCTGTTTTCAAATGTTGCCAAAAAACAAAACCAAAGAACGTAAAGGTTACTTCTGTAACCCCTGTTCCCTGAGACATGGAACAAGTACTGCGTCTGCTAAGACGCATGGGGAAAACTGCTTTTTTCCCCTAACTGAAGCCTATTATAAAACGCAGTTATTTATGTATAAAAGTGCACAGTCGTTGGGCCGTTGCTAGGGGACTTATTTTAACCAATTAGGGAAGGACCCGCCAACAACGGGACAATGCCGTTATAAGGTCTGGAATCTGGAAGCCTGAGAGCGGACCTAGGGGGAAGCCCGAGGCCTCACATGTCACAAGCACCCTTGTCCAATCACTTAGAGGCTATGTGCCTGCGCCCGCGGGGTTCATGCGGTGGGTAAAGTAACATTTAACTCCCAAGGGACATTCTAGTCCCGCTGAAGAGTAAGCCAGTGAAATAGCGTTCACAACCCATTTTGCGAGTCTTTGCTTCGAGACCAGTGGCCCTTTGGAGCGGACACTGAAGCAGACAAACAGCTGTTCAGAGCGACTGAAGTCAGCTGAGCGCTCGATATAAGCTCTCAATGCCCTGACCGGGCAGAGAGGGTTGGAATCCTGGCCCTCGGA
>JAUCMU010000106.1:70154-92541 GCA_032275025.1 Enteromius treurensis | reverse complement strand
GGATCTGCGGCTTCACCCCGGCTCGTTGGCTGCATGACTCCATCCTGGGCTCCCTCTCCTCCTGCGGCATCTCCGTCGGTCAGCTCCATGGAGTTGTCAGCTCTGCTTCCGCCATGGCTCCTTCCTCCGTCGACTCCGCCCTGGGACCGTTGCTTCGCTGGCTCGTTATCTGTGATTGTCTTCCCTACTTAAGTTGCCCTCTGTGATTCTTCGTTCTTCGTCAGTCTTCGTCCGTCATTATTTATGTAAAGTGTGTTATCTTGCTCCGTTGTATTCCATTTGGTTTTTATTAAATATGTTTGTTTATAATGACGACTTTCTCCATGCTCTTCCTACGCACCATTGTGACAGTTCTGTGTACTTCCCCTTTAAATCTTCACAAGCTCCGCTGACTCCGCCACTGTTTTCCGAGGCACTCTAGGAGGATATTTTTTTAGCTATTCATAGTAAAACTTGTTATTTAGCACATTATTAGGAAAGGCAATTTTCAAAGATTCATTAAAAGACATTATACTCACAGCTTCTAGGTGAGGCTGGATCATGAATGATTGGCGCGAACATAAACGCATTCCAGTTGATCAAGGACGCGTTTCCCTTCAGAACCAAACATAACGTTACTCCTCCGCGTCTTCAGTCACTCAGATGTCGGGGGTAAATGACTACTGCTATGATCACTAATACATTCAACAAAAAACACTTCAATCTCTTAGGAGTCTTAGTACCAAAACTGAAATGTGTGCACGTTAACCTGTTGTAAATGCTCTCTGGGATTTTTAATGGGCATGTAAATAGTCAAACTGTGCAGACATTATAACTAAACAAGACCCTTTATTGTTGTGCTGAAAGATGTATTGCTTTCTGATGAGATTAAAGATAACAGAACATATCAAAAGTCTTGAAGATGAAGTTCTTTATCTGTGCACGCACAAAGATAATGTGCTATTATATCTGCATGAAAGATTAAGAGACAACACAGACTCAACTTGTCATAAAAATGGAACAAAATTAATTAAATCCCAGAATGGCTTTAAAAAATTTTTTTTTTTTAAACCCCACATTCAAAGTTTTTCAAAAACAGCCAGCAAAACAACACTGGTTAGTATGGCTACTGTTTAACAGGTATTCAATAATTTATTGAGACATTTACCAGCTGTCTTAAAAAAAAAAAAAAAAGATAAAATATTCAATATAAAGCACTAATATATCATGCTAAAAACACTGTGTTTAAAGAAACCGTTTTATAAGCTTTGTGTTTTAACTCTGAGGATTTCCATGAGGCTGGAAAACAAAGAGAGGAAGAGAAACACAAAATAAAACAAGGAATCATAGCAACCAAATATTATCTCTAAAAACAAGCCATACATGCTTGTTTATCTTAAATGTTCTCCTCTCGTAGGGCTTGATTGACGTCTACAGTCTTCATTGTAATGTTCACATTTTCGTTTATGTTTGTAAAAGATCTAAAACTGAATTATTCTTATTTGGCTTTCCATATTTGCCTGCATTTAAAAGATAGCACTAAAAGTCATGAGAAACCCCAGATCCACCTTTACATGTTACTACATTAATCAATAGTCTAAGCAGGACTGATTTGTTTAGATTTTACTTTGGCGAGCCAGTTTTGGTGGATGATGCGATGCAATAAACACTTTCAAAGGCTCCTTCACATGAAGGAAAAGATCGATCGCATCCAAACCTGAGCTAAAACAAGAAACATGCCTGCTGAAAGTGCAACAGAAAAGCTCTTATTGAAGTTAATCAAAGAGAGTTCAAATAAGAATTTCAGGATGGAGCATAAGGATGCTGAGGCTGGCCCTGTTGCCTAGGTAATTTTTTGGGAGCTCGCTTTTGGATTTTTCAAGTGTCTGGCAGATATAAGGTGGCAGTTTGTGAGTGACCCCTCACCTCTGATTTAGTGCACCCTACCAGTGCCTCTATAAAGGGCTCTGGCTGGGCCATTCAAGAACAGTCACGGAGTTGTTGCCGTTCCTTTGTTATTTTAGCTGTGTGCTTAGGGTCATTGTCTTGTTGGAAGGTAAACCTTCGGCCCAAAGCACTCTGAAGAAGGTTTGGTCCAGGATATCCCTGTACTTGGATGCATTCATCTTTCCCTCCATTGCAACCAGTCGTCCTGTCCCTAGAGCCGAAAAACACCCCCACAGTATGATGCTGCCACCTCCATGTTTCACTGATGGGACTGTATTGGACAGGTGATGAGCAGTGTCTGTTTTTTTCCACACATACCGTTTAGAATTAAGGCCAAAAAGTTCTATCTTGGTCTCATCAGACCAGAGAATCTTATTTCTCACCACCTTGGAGTCCTCCAGGTGTTTTTAAGCAAACTTCATGCAGGCTTTCATGTGTCTTGCACTGAGGAGAGGCTTGCCATAAAGCCCGACTGGTGGAGGGCTGCAGTGATGTTTGACTTTCTACAACTTTCTCCCATCTTCAAACTGCATCTCTGGAGCTCAGCCACAGTGATCTTCGGGTTCTTCTTTACCTCTCTCACCAAGGCTCTTCTCCCACGATAGCTCAGTTTGGCCGGACGGCCAGCTCTAGGAAGGGTTCTGGTCATCCCAGATGTCTTCCATTTAAGGATTATGGAGGCCTACTTAGGAATATGTGATATTTCAGTTTTTTTTTTTTTTTTTATAAATCTGATAAAATGTAAACAATTCTGTGTCTTTCTGTTAATATGGGGCGCTGTGTGTACATCATTGAGGGGAAAAAAATTAACTTAAATTATTTTAGCAAATGGCTGCAAAATAACAAAGAGTGAAAAATTAATTGAGGTCTGAATACTTTCCATACTCACTGTATACATACACACACACACACACACACACACATATATATATATATATATATTTTTTTTTTAATATATATATATTTTTTACACAATTAAACCGTAAAACTATCTGATATTTGTTGTCATGGAAATTTTAACAAATATCTTCATTACTTTAAAATACATATACATAATAAAAATTATTATTATTATATAACATACGATATATAATATATTAAAAAGGAAATATTTTATATATTTTTTGTGTGAGATCGCGTCATTCACTGATAATCTTCCCCATTGAGTAACCAGATGCGAGTAATTTTCATGCCCAAATCATTCAAGAATAAATAATAACCATTAATGATTTTTGCACCCTAATATACTTCTAATATACTTAATGGTCCAAACATCAAAAGTAAACTTAAGTCACTGTATGTGCAAACACTGTATGTGTACTTTTCAAAGGATGGCATCCAGTATCAACATGCATTCCTTGCACTAGGCATTCTTTTTTTTATGTTTGATCTATGCTGATTTGATGATGTTAAAAACCTGTAATTAACTTGATGAGGTTAAAAACCTGTTGTTAACCTGAGGGATTTTAAAACCTGGCTAGACCAGCCTTTTGCATCACCTCAGCTCAGTGTCAGCATATTCACTGACGTGTAGAAGAAGGTTGTTTAAGGACAAGCCTTGGGGCCGTTTTGTCAGAAAGTAATTAGGTCTGATTGAGTATGGCATTCTGAACATGCAGAACTGTAGAAAAACAGACATGTGGTGTATTTAACATGCTTTAAATTTTGACCTGATAAGAGTAAACAATTTTTGCACTGCTCACATGTGCTTTTTGCAGCAGAACCATTTTATGAGTAGTTATACCACAGACCCCTCCTAATCACAAATATCACCATAGCATTAACATCCTTAAATCGACAGAATCATACATGCAGAAATAAAACCCTCGGGTAGGAATGTCAAGAAAACAACCTAACAGACTCCTAAATTGCAGTGTGCAGCCTCCCAAATGTGCTGGTCTTATCTTATCTTTGTTCTTCAATAGCACTGACAGAATCAGTCTCTGGTCTTACTCTCTGCAGCCTGCATTGTAACATCATCCAGCTCCTTTTCCAATCGCTCGTACGTCTCCAGCCGTGCTTGGTGTTCAGAATTCTGGGCTTGCAATTCAGTGATGCGCTTCTCTGATGATGTCTGTAGCCCGTAAAACTCTTTTGTTAGAACCTGCAGAAGCAGATTAAGAGAGACACTAAGATAACAACAGAAATTGAGTAACAAGGGTGGTGTCAAAACATCATGTTCAAATAGGTTTTATGATGAAGACAAATATGTACGATTCTTATTTTATGAGGCTGGCGTGGGGTTCAGCCCTCATCTGATGTCTAATTGATTGGAGATTCAATGTGACGCTCACGAAAAAAATGATATACTCAAATTTAAACCTGACGTTGGAAGAATTTAATTAAACGTAAATGATTAATAAACCAATCACTCCCAAAAATATCTATCATCGCTTATGCCATTTCAAAGACTTATGTAATGTATTAAAAACTGTCATGTAGGATTTTCATAGATTTCATAATATCCGAAAAGTTCAATTTCGAACTGAAAGCGAATTTAGGTACGAAAAATGTATTTCTGTGCATCTTTATATCCAGATTTAATTGCTTAAGATTCTAAACAGGGTTATGTTTTTACAGAGTAACTTGTTAGATCACAAGTTTTATCTTTATGTGATTTATTTGAACATAAAACAGTAACAAATTGTTGAATTACATATCTAATTAACAATCTGTTGAATTAAATAGCCATTATTCACTGATATCGGAACTTTTTTTAATGCAAAAACCAATATAAAATGTATATACTGTATAAATCTGTATGGTCCACATGACTTGAAAAAACACTTTCATGTTGTTTCCTATCATTTTGGAGCTAGACCCATGTACTTCAATATATGGAGAAAGAAAGCCAGTAACTTCAATATTTCTGCTTTTGGTTTTCTTAAAAAAGAAAATAAAAAAATCAAAGCCATGCCGGTTGGAAATGCCATTAAGTTGTTTTTTAATTATGACAGAATGGGGAAGTAATCCTTTAGGGAATTAACAGCTTGAACTACCAAGCAATTAACAGGTTTCAACTTGCAATGAGGCTAAAGGAAATCACTTCGTTCAGGTTTCATGTGCACGTTCATGTGCATCTTTGTCATATGTATTCTATTTTTTAAGTGCCGTACCTCCAGTTTTTTCTGGTGTTTCTCACACTCAATTTGACAAAGGCTGAGGTTCCTGGACGTCTCCTCCTGGACCATTTGGGAACGCTCCAGTTCAAACTTTTTCAGTTTCACCTGGTTAAGCAGTTCTGCCGCCCTGCTGTCTGAACTCAGCTGCAACTGCCTGAACCTGGATAAAAACACAGATACAAGGGCCTCTGCATTCACTCATTCTGCACATAAGTGAACAATGATTTAGCATATGTATCCCATGCAAAGTTAGCCTAAAAGGTAAAAATGTAACCATTTAATTTAAACGTTTACACAGTCACCTGCTATAGAGAAGCTGAATTTTCTGCATCTTTACTCCACTCTTCAGCATGACATGATCCTTCAGAAACCGTACTAATATACTAATTTTCTTGTCAGGAAACTTTATTATTATCACAGCTAATACAACCACAGTTGTGACCAACATAAAGCTCAATAAAACAACTTTTTATCAGTGATATTATTATTATCATCAATGTCAAAATTGTTTATCTGCTTTATATTATTGTGCAAACGTCTTTCCTTAGTTTAAGAACAGCATTTATTTAAATAGACTTTACTCTCATTCAAACTGTGATTTAAACGAAACGGGGAGGGAAGGGGGCTCATGGAATATGTATAATCTCCGCCATGGTTCACCTTAGGCTAAGTGAAGCGATCTGTAAATTAAGGCGATGCCAAGCTCAGATGTGGACGACTCTGACGTGCTAAGTGTCTTTCCTAGGGCAGGTCACCGCTTTATCCTGAAACCCCAAATCTCAACATGTCTAAACAGATTGAGTATCGGTTTGTGTCCTCCCACATTTATAGCCTGGACTCTGAAAGATTAAAACATTTCGGAAAGCTCCAGGGGTTTTGGTTGAAACCGTAACCACACCTACGAAGGGGCCAAACTTGCAGGTCAAGATTTTTCTTTTGTTGTACATTGTCACTAACATCGAGCCAAACGTAGGCAGTTTTGTCAGGAATACAAAGGATATGTCATCACAGTGGTGACCAACACCTATAGTAATAATTGTGACAAATTGTATGTAATTGGACAACTCCCATCATACATTATGAAGTAAGACTGGATATATATTGTTAAGCTATTTATCAGCTTAAAGTATATTAAACTTGGTTGTTTACAGAAATTCAGGGGAAGAAAAGGATGGGTGAGGAAGCTGTTGGAACAGTATGTTGTAAGTATTAGACGTCGGATACATATACAGTGGTGCTTGAATGCTTGTGAACTTTCTATATTTCTATATTTTAAGGTCATTAGATACAGATACAGTTCTTACACAGATGCTCTGACATTTTCCTTTAGAATTTGCTGGTATAATTCAGAAAACATTGATCCATCAATGATGGTACAGTAAGCCATCCAGGTGCAGCAAAACAGGTTAAGGTTCTTATGCTGGAAGGCAGTGTTTTCTCCAAACATAACTCTTCTCATTTACAGAGAAAATGTCGATTTTGGTGTCATCTGCCCATTAAACCTTCCTCCAATCACATTCGGGCTTGTCCATATGATCTTTAGACCATCAGCAATCCTCCTTTTAGAAAGCAGTGACTTTCTCCGTGCAACATGCCATCCACACCATTGATGTTCAGTGCACTCATAACCATTAACACTAGCCAATGTGAGGAGTTTAGTTGCTTAGAAGTGTCCCCCTGGGTCCTTCCAACTTTGTGGACTATCACTCCTGAAAGGCAACAACTGTCGTGAATTTCCTACATTTTTACACAATCTCCCTGTTTGTGGATTTGTGAAGATCAAATACACCTTTTCTAGCCTGACAAGCAGCTGTAATTCTTTTTCCTCAGAGATCTCCTTTGTTTATACCATGATACACTTCCACAAACATGATCAAACTTTGATAGAGCCCTGCTCGTTAAATAAAACAGGGCACACACTGACACCTGATAGTAATCCCTTTGATTGAGAACATGTCTGAACAGATACGCTGCGTCCAAAATCGCTTACTTTCCTACTATATAGTACGTGAAAAACAGTATGCGAGGCGAATAGTATGTCCGAATTCATAGTATCCGAAATTCAGTAGACGAGAAGAACCCGGATGACCTACTGCTTCCGGCCGAATTCTATAGTAGGCATATGCGAGGTGAGTAGTATGTCCGAATTCATAGCATTTGAAATTCAGTATGCAAGAAGTACCCTGATGACCTATTGCTTTAGCACGAATTCTATAGTAGGCATACCATGGACAGTTTTCTATCCCATAAGGCTCCAGGAAAGGAAGCGTCATATTCGAAAAATAGTGGAAAGTGGAGACGTGGCTCAATTCAAGTGTAAGTACCTCAGGGGGAAAAAAAAACTTTTATTGTGATTAAATTACACTTGTTTAACACAATCTAAATAAACGGATGAGGAGCCGTGGGCAGCCAGTGCTGCGGTGCCCAGGGAGCAGATGGGGGTTCGGTGCATTGCTCAAGGGTCTCACCTTAGTCGTGGTATTAAAGATGGATAGAGTGCTGGTTATTCACTCCCACCACCTACAATCCCTGCCGGACCTGGGACCGGACCCACAACCTTCGGGTTTCAGGTCAGATTCTCCATCTATTAGGCCACGACTGCCCCTTTGGGTCATATTTACATACAGAACATTGTAAAGGATTCACAAGCTATCAAGCACCAATATTTATGTTTGTGCCAACACTTAGGCCCTTTCAACACAGAGACACATTTAGCTGTATACATATACATTTTGTATCGTATAGTCATAGACAGATCCAGCGTTTTGGGAGAATGAAGATTTTACGAAACCGCGTCCTGAGTTGATCAATCTGAAAGCGCCGCCCTTGAATTTTAGATTGGACAGCCAATCCGAATATTTTCTGAAACAATGATGTCATTAGCCCACGTCTTGCCCCTACTCAGACACCAGTACATCATGTAACACGTAAACAAAAAAGACTGGATAGGGAAAGCTCTAGTTTTGTGTGGACATAGCCGTTGGCATCTTGTCATATTGGAATCACACCTGCAAGTACTGTATATCTGACACAACTGCAAATATTGTATTCTGCTTCATTCTGTTTCATGGCATGACGCAATGCAATGAAACCTTCATTTACATTCTCCTTTCCCCGGCTTAAATTTGTAAGCCCTAAATAGAGTCGCCGGACAACATGTTCACGAACTGTAGGCTCGACCTCTCAACAGCAGGGCAAAGGAGCATCTGTCGTTTTTGCCCTCTATCGAGCTTCTCAATGAATGCGAGCAATCCGTTCCCCGGGGCTGAAAAACGTAGGGTATGCCCAACAACTGTGTGTAGAGTATCTGCTGGTATGCTAGGCATGTGGCTGAAGCTCAGTGACACTGTAAGCCTCTCACATGGGCAAATAAGGGCTGACCACTCAAGAAAAAAGGGAGGGGCAACAAACCTGCACTTTTGGACACCCCTATCAGTCAGCTCGTGTACAAAACTAAACAAAACAAAAAAGCTGCATCTTAAAGTATAGAGAGACCAAAACTGAAAATACAAACAGGAAAGAGAGGTAACAGCAAAAAAAGAAAGAGGAAGTTGCAGTAAAATAATACAAATATTTAATTAACCACAAGTACTGTGCCCCCTTAGCCCATTTTCCAATATTTTGAACAGTAATGTAATGTTTTACAAGTAACTTTTTGTGCAACATTTTTAAAAATAATTGAATTGCAAAATAAAATGTATTTGTTCATCCATCTTTCATGGCTATTTGCATGGCAAAATCTTTCATTTAAACTACTTACCGAAAAGGTTAACCACTTATTATAACTAGCATTGAGAATATTAAATATTTGAATATTTGAATTGAATATTAAATTCTACATTATCGAATATGAAGATGTTTGCTTTAACAAATTATCAATTCTTTTCAAAATTATTATTCTAATGTAGTTCAGCTTATATTTACACTATTGTAAATTACAAATTAAAATTTGCTTGTTTGAATAAAAAAAAAAAGACTTGCACATAGTTACCAAACCATTCCAGTTCAAATAAAAGCTGTTAAAAGGAATCTTGATCAAAAAGAACGTGTATCATCGTATGCACAATAATATTAAGCATCGTAACGGTTTTTAACACTGATAATAATGAGAAATACTTATTGAGCAGCAAATTAGCATATTACAGGGTTCCTCAAAATAGAGCAGACTGTGGTCAGTTTCTGGACACTAGCTTAGCTTCAAGTTCAAACTGTTAGTCCAACAATATCTCACAGTATTACTAATTAAATATTACACAGTATTTTTGATCAAACAGATGCAGCCTTGATGAGCAGTTCAGGTCATTTTTTTTCAGGTCATGTTGTAACTAGCCACATGTCCTTGTTTTGGATCATCTGTTTGTTCACATTCGTCTACTACAGCCCAGTGTCCAGAACCAATACTCCTCATTTTGACAACGCAGACACAAGGATTCAACTGCATTTCATCACACTGGAATGACTAACAAAGGCAAGTTCGGCAACTCTGTCAGACAGGCTTTAAAACCATGGGAACATTTACTGTACAACAAATTCCTCCTTAAGAACGCAGGCACCAAAAATAATTATTGCTATCATAACTAGGAGGAAAACAATCAGCATATTTAAAAATCTTGGGTTTAACTGTTTACCTGTCATTGAGGCATATGTTAGTTACACAACAACTAATGTTAAGGAACATCAGGAACACAAAAAAACATGACTACACCCACTTTTACTTACAGTGACATTATACTGTATGGACACATCTATCATCAGTTCACTCAGAGATTACTTGATTTGGCCTTAGAGGAATCCAGTCAAGCCTGAAATGTTTGACTCCAAGAAAAAACAAGCAAAACCTAAAAAAGCCCTGAAGAAAGGTCCTTTTCATAGATTTACACATGCACGCGAAGGCTAGAACAGCATTAACTCTCTTCTCATCTCTTCTGTGTGCTCATACTGTAGTTCCAAAAGCTTAGTCAATTTTTGATAAAGGTTTTTTATCTTGGGACATTTTTTATTTTTATATTATGTTGGAATGCATATTAGTTGAAGTAGCTGTTGAAGCCTGGTCCTAATTTTGAAAGACATTTACAAAGTTAACATCCTGATTTCAAAACGCCAAGAAGGTACAGCATCTTGACATTAGTCACAGATTTCACTGGTGTGATAACATTTTACGATTACACACACTCAGCCGTCACGATTGCTTCCACTGAATGAAATTGGCAAGAATTCCCGCACATGTTTTTGCTCAATAGTGTTTTTATTGAATAAATGTCAATCAGAATACAAAGACAGCTAGAGATTGTCACGCATATGTGAGAGGTGTGTATAAACTTACTGGTCTAAGAGTTGATCGTATTTGGCTTGGCCATCTCTTTCTGCATTCAGCGCTCTGTCTTTCTCCATGACAGCATTATCTCGGGTTTCACGAAGGTTTCTGAAAGAGTGATTATTATTTCCTAAAACAATACTGTATATTATTTAGCACAGGTTTAAGTTAAGTGTCTTGACACAATAGGAAAAATTACCATTCATTACCTATATCATTAAAACATGCAAACCCCATCCTTCTACTGATTTATCACAAATAAATCATTTTGAAGCAGAGACATGGCATATATTCAGTTGCACATGAATTATAGTCCCACAAAAGTGGAGAAACAATGTGTCAAATTTGAAAAGTGACATGAAATGAGACAACATTAGTTAACATCATTAGTTAACAAGAACTAAGAATGAATATCAATATTCAGAATCAATATTTCTACAGTATTTATTAATCTTAGTGAATGCAAATTTTAGCATTTACTAAAGCATTATTAAAATCACAAGTTGTGTTTGCTAACATTAGCTAACATAATGTGAATGAACATGAAATGAATGATTGTATTTTTATGAACTAACTTTAACATGAATAAATAATGAATAAAAACTGTAGTGAATGTGTTGTTCATTATTTGTTCATGTTTGTTAATATATTAACTTATGTTAACAAATGACATCATTTCTAGCCAATGAAATACTTTAGTAGTAGTATATATTGTAATTTATTGCTGTGTCTTATGCTTTTTTTTTTCATGCCAAAAATGATTATTAAAATATATAAGTATAAAAAAATGCATACATGATATTGTGGTAAAATTCTAACTCTTTAAAATGAGTTCACTTCATAAAAGCGTTTTCTACATACATTAAAAGTTGGACAGTCCAACAAATATGTTGGATAGAAAGAGGAATCTTGCTAAACATGCATTGAGTAAGCTCTTTACCTTTAAGCAAAAATATCAGTCTTGCATGACCTATGCGTCACTTGATCAAATCTAGCTTAAAAGAAATCAAAAATGTTTGAAATTTCCGGATGTATTTGATGTAATTTAATATTTGTACACGTATCCCACTCTTCTTATCAAATATAACGATTCATAATAGTTCTATTATTATTATTATTTGATTCCTTCCTGATTAAAAGCCTCTTTTGCGTGAAATGTTTTAGAGAACAATAATTAGAAATATATATATATTACTAAGATTTTTCCAATGAGACTTCCAGGACTGTAAATCACAATTCTAAAACTTCCTTACATACCCAGGTTTTCCATGGTAAACAATAGTTTTTTGTTTTCCCAAAGATTTGTTCTGGTCCAGTCAGAGATATGAAGGCACGCTCTCACCTGTTCTCTCTTTCATACATCTCTTTTGATGCCCTCTGCAGGCTCTCGATTTCATGACTGGTCTTCATTCGAATGCGCTCCAGTTCATCACGCAGCTTGTTTTCATACTCTGTCTTATAGTGATCTCTGGTGGAGGGATGCAAACAGCACAACTGTCAAACTGTAATGACTTCACAAAAAAGATTTGACAGTATTAATGGATCTTGGATCTCTGTTCCAAATCTAAGTCTAGTGCCACAATACTAACAAGATTTGACCCACGTACTTATATCATGCTAGCTTTCTAATACAGACCGATGCTGCATTATTTATCACGCATACCTAGAAGCAACATATTTCTCGTAGGCATCTTCCCTGGCTTTCTTTGTGTCTTCAAGCTGGGTCTGCAGTCTGTCCAGACGGTCTTCTTGATGAGCACAACGCACATTAAGCTCCATGTTCTGCCTGTTTAAATATTCTTTGTCTTTCTGCATCAATGTTACAGACTGCTGCAGAGTGGCTACCTGCAGAGAAAAAAGAAATACAATGAGAAAGAGTTGAACATTTGTGACAGAATATATGTTAACTTAATAAAGGGAATATGCTGATCTCTCAGTCATCTTACCTCCTTATATAGGTCATTCCTCTCTTTGGTCAGGGCAGTGTGTGTGAGGTCCAGCATTTCCAACTTCTTCCTTACCTCTCTAACCTCTGTTTCATACCCATCTCGCTCTCTGTGAACACAATAACACAGGTTCTATTTATAATTATGCGCACACAACCACAGCTTTAGAACATTTGTAATGCTTTTGAAAGAAATTTCCAGTGTCTCTAAAAGTCTTTTGAACAGCGGCAAAACAGAAGACTGTTATAATGTTACGTGATCTTACCAAAGCATTCCAATATGTGAAGATTATCATAACAACTTGGGCAAAGTTGAACTTGAGTTGAAGAAAGTTATTAACTTGCAAGCGCTAGCAAGCTCTTTCTTTGTTTATGTTTCATACATCTGCATTTATTTAATATCTTTATTCTGGTTTCTCTGTTTGAATGATGAATATCTATTGATAGCTGCTAACTCATCCCACGGAGACACAGAATGTACTTGTTAAGTTTGCTGTCAGCTGTAGTCTGTGTGGCGTGTTCAAGCACACATCTTTTTTGTCTAACAACACCGTCGGCTTCATTGCCGCTACTTGGTTGGCGTCGGCTCAGTTTGTCCCGGTCTTAAAATTACATCTGCCAATCTATAAAAATTCATTATTTGAGTTCTATATAGTTTTGAGACTGTGTCTTGTGTGCATGGCATGGTTGCTTGCTCTTTTGGACTCAGAAAGACAACGCAGGACATTCCACCCACCGTTTGATTTTGTCATAGTTCTCTCGTTTGTAGTCTCCTTCCTGAATAAGCTGCTTGGTGTCGGCAAGTTCCAGAGTGACTCTCTGACAGCGGATCTCCAGCTCTGAGCGCGCTCTCCTCTCGTCCTCATAGCTCTAGTTGGGATACGGGAAGCCGACAATAAATGTACGGTGATTCCAATAAGAACGATTATTTATCTGAAATACTTGCTTCTGTATTGATAGCAGTGCAAATTCGAACAGCCAATCAAAATAGTTGACGACTTCCAACTCAATAATTGTTAAGTGGACTAAACGATACATACATCACAAGAAAAGAAGTCTGTCACTTTCATTAGAAAACCACCTTGATTACACATTAATTTTGATTAAATATTACAAAATTCAAACATTAGACAATATTAAACAAGCACAGAAGAAGTGTTCAACTCAATTTATAACATACAATAAAAAAAATTAAAAATAATAATAATAACACACACATATGCATAGATTAATTTTCAATTTCATGCCGACTTTAAAGAATGTAGTAAAGCTAGTGTCCAAAAAGGGAAGATTTGTTTTCTCTCCACACCTCCATTAGTGATCTAATTTGATTACGATGACTGTCCAGATCCTCGTTCAGGTTAGACTTTTTCATCTGCAGCTCAGTTGCAAGAGCCCTCAGAGGGTTCACAACCTCGTAGAACCGAATCTTTGTGAGGAAAACACACGCACATATACATTATAGCTTAAAAGGAAAGAAATAAGCGTATCTTCAATTCCATTTCCAGTTGATAATTCAGTGCTTACTGCCACATATTCAGGGATGGTGAGTTTGTCCTCCGGCAGCTCCTTCAGCTCAGTGTACCTCTCCTCAGACAGCTCCAGGTCCCTCAAGCTCCTGCGGAGATCACCTGCTCGATCACACAGCTGACGGTTTGTCTCCTCCAGCTGCTTCTGTCTGAGCATGATGGTGTCCATCTCCTGCTTCCTCAAGGCTTGCTGTTTCCTGCGTAAGCAGAAGTACATTCAAATTTAAAGCCTACTGTATCATATATGAAATATGAATTAATAAGACCTCTAAAAAGCAGATTTTAGATTAATTAAGATTCTGTTATTTCATCTTTACAGGATTAAAGAGAGAACATTTTTACAGTGAGAACTGACCCAATATCTGCTGAAAAAGTTTTGCATGATTATTAAGAAAGAAAGGTTTTTCATTATTATGAAGTAATTATTTATTATTTTTAAAAAAGTCGAAGTCATGTATAGTAGAATAAAGATAGAGTAACCCTTATTGTGATTAGTAAGCAGTAAGTAGGTCTCCCAACAGTATATTCCTGCACAACTGGAGGAGCAGCAGTTTCAGGACCCTCAGTTTTAGGACCGCAGTTTCAGGACCCTAGTTTTTTTTGTGACAGCGCCATCTACCAACCGGCTGCTGTTTCAGGACCGCAGATCGAGGACCCTGGTGTAGTAATGTTTGTTCATAGTATCGAGATTTTTTTAATGTAATTTTTTTATATAAATTCATCAGATGTTAATTACAAAGTGTGCAATACCTGCTTTGAGTTACAATTTAAACAAATTATAAATAATAATTATAAATGAAAAAAAAAAAATATATATATATATATATATATACATTTTTAAACAACTAGAAATCAAATTGGAAATTTTCAAAATCTTGGTTTCTTGAATTATACTGTATATTGATTAACCTACTTAAATTGAACTAATAACTCAATACCAGATAAAATAATGCAATCACTAAATCTTTTATCAGTGTTTTTGGTGATCCAGGTCAGTGGATGGCGCTGTCACAAAAAACTAGGGTCCTAATATATCAATATATCTTTTTTTTTTCACATTTATAACAGTTCAAGCATAACTATATACATATAGAATGCTGCACCAAACGTATTCATGGGGGGGGGGAAATATGTAAGCAATAAAGCAACTTTATTGCAAATTTTAAGTGATTACGGGTTTAGGACATTACAGTTCAGCCCTTTGCAAGGGTTCTGCCAGAAGTAAGTACTCATGCGATGTAATCAATGACATAGATCCAAGTGGACAGGATGAAGGGGAGTTTGCAAATGAAGGGCGTAAAAAACAGACTGGGACATAGCCTAGAACATAACGAAGCCTTGTTTTCTGAAATAGACAGTTTGATACCATAATTTGCCCGGTTTGATGCATGTTTGGAACGAGCGGTTCAAATAAAAAATCGATGTTTTCAAAGCTTCATTAAAATGCATACAGTGCATACAAGCAATGTTAAATGGGGGTGCTGCTGTCATTAAAACAAAATTCAAATTACAGTACATTCGGTACAGAACATTTTTGCATTTAATTTGAAAATCAATTCAAAATAGAAGATATTTTGGAGCCACTGCACATCCTCCACTAAACTCTCGTTCAGTACTGCAAGTATTCATATATTCTCAGACTGTCTACCCCAAAAATTCCAGATGACTTCACATTTCCATTCTTGCAACATCACTGCCATACATCAGCAAACGGAGGAAGCACATGCCACAACAGCACAGCAATCTGTCCACTGCGGAGATAATGGCAGTATGTTTCTTATTTCAGGCCTCTCAGAAAATACCGCTACATCTGTGATCAGAGCTCCACTCAAAACCATTCATTTTGGCTCCAGGCACCCAGACGTGAATCGAGGGTCAGTTATTTAGAGATGCAATGAAGAGAATCTGTCTTTAATTAAATATACCCATCAAAGCTTTGAGGTCGAGTACCTGGGTTTTGTTCCCAGAATGCACTCTGGCATGTTATGTGTATTTATTATTTCAGTTAGCTGGCACTGACCTCCAGCCACAGAGTGTCTTAATGTCTCAAAGAGATCCAAGTATAGACTAATTAAACAAAGAGTGGTTGGTCACCTGACTGCATCGGGGGGTGAAAGCTGCTTCGAATCCCAGTGGCAGTGTCTTTTTTTAATCTCTTGCAGACAAAAGGAAAAAAGGTGGTGCTATTCTGTGTTCACATGACAGACACGAAACGACGTCTTGGCTGCTTTGTGGAAAAATCTTGTGAGATTACATTAGTTGTAATATTCTACTCTCATATACGATCATCATGAAAGAATATGTCCTCAAAAAATGATGTTTCTTTTGCAGTATACTTGTTTAAAACAATTCTTAAACATTTTGTCACGAGTTTATTACAGTGCATGCAATTTTAAAATTAAATGTTTGAGATTACCTGAATAACATGTTGCTTCAACTAAAATTGGGCAGTCCATTTTATATTATCTTATCTATCTATCAGACTAAAACATATTTCCAAAGGATTTTCTAAATGTTTCTGATTTTCACACTAACTTGGACAACTGTAACTGCGTGTTTTGATGATTAATAAGCACATCCCTTTTAAGTTCTGATGAATATTACATTGCTTATATTACTGGATGCTCTTGTAGAGGTGTGAAGCGACATCAGCATAACCCAAATACCCAGAATGCTTTGCATGGGACTAGATTGAAAGAGGTGTTATTTATGTGTTTTTAAGAATGATAAGAAAAGGAGCAGACTTGTTAGTGTTTAATGCTCTAAAATGTGAGGATTTGGAAGAGTTTTTGTTAATGTTTTGGGGCGTCACTGTTGTGCTGAAGGTTTGTGCTCAGACTCAGGACGGTATGACAAATATGGCTTGAAATAATAGTTAAAATATGTTATTAAATGTTTAACATTTTGTCTATTCTGATAGTCTGCTTCTTGGTCTTCAAGCATGAACAAAATGTTCTGGTTCTTCAACTCATAACATATTCAATTCAGTTTTGTAAGCAAACTTCAGATGTGATTGACGCCAATTAAAGCAGATAAGAGGATGCGTCTGTCCTAAAGGAACCTAATGGCATTAACTGGCTCTATATCATGTCTGTACAGTGTAAGCCACTCACTTTAATGCATCTATTTGCATAATGTGCTGCAAATTCCCCCGTGCGGGTGTCTGTCTTATCTGCTCTAACCTTGTGAAAGGTTGTCAGCTCTTTGAACATGCTTACACCCAACAAAGGCATTCATGAATCTGAATTCATTTGACTTGAATTAAGCTGACTAGAAAGATTGATGCAAACATGTACTTACAGATACAGCATATTAAGCATATTTATAATGAGGCAGCAACATATGTCTCACAGAAACATCATTTGGCCATAAAAAGAAGACTTAATATTTATATAGGAGATGCTCTATCACATAGATGTTAAGATTTTAAAAATATGTTTTACAAATAACTCTCTTTACAAATAAATAAATCTCTCTCTCTCTCGTTAAAAATAAATGCATTTATAAATAATAAATAGTATTTAAAAAACATGATGCAACAAATTTTTGCATTTCAAAAATGAACATTCTACTTTACAAAGTATTTTCTAAATGTTCCAGATTTTGGAGACCTACTTAAAATTGAATGCTGAAATATTCCTTTTCAGTTATGCGACCCGATGCTCTAGGACAGGGCTGTCCAAACTCCCTCCTGGAGGGCCAGTGTACTGCAGAGTTTAGCTCTCATCAATATGGACTTAACAATCCATATTCATGAAGTTAAATTTGCCGTAATAACCGCAGCCGGTGTGCTTCAACATTGTAGATTTTACTCACATCAGCATATTTTCTGAAAGAACCACATTCACCAAATGAATGCAAAATGAAGCCACAAATGCACACAGTCTCCCATCATAACACTAAACTTATTGTGGGAAAGATGCTTTCTAAATCAAAGTACAAGGATCTGAAGGCAGCACTGTTTTATTGTAATACTGAAAAGGACAGAATATGCAAGTCAATTAGCAGTAAACCATGACAATAGCATAAAAGAAGTCCAAGCACTATATGGGCCGCTGGAAAAAGGAACCCATATGTTTTGGATTAACAATCAAAGTTTATGCAAGAAAAAGCGCTATTATGTTCAATTTGTTTGCCAATTAGAGTTTCTGAGGCAAACCCACTCATCAGTATGGCAAACCTGAGCGGGTCAGACCTCTGAGAGGCCCTGTTGCTCATAGTCACCCAGTAAGTCTCGCCCTTGACCCCGCAGAGCAAGGGATTATGGGTAGGCCACTTTTGTTGAGGATGCCCTCCTGCGGATTTCCAAATGGCTGACAGAAGGAGATTGATTGATTGCAGTGGGAAGATAATCTGTCCCAGGACCCGTTAAGCACACCGGGGCCGCTCTGAATCAAGAGGGCCATCTCCAGATTGCAGGGCAACATCGGTGTAATTGGAGGCTGACCTTTCTGAGTGTCCTACTCAGTAATAATCAATACCGTCCCCTGCCTTACTACAGGAAATAGGAGATGATGAATACATTATAAATTGACTTCCTTTTGTGGATTAGTCAGACAGAAAAAAAGAGACATTTTAGAGCAGGAATCTTAAGCGATCCGAAAGGACACTTCCAATTAAAGAGTAAAAACCAACAGGTGTTGTCAACATGGACATAATCTAAAGTATTAGCAAATGTTCTTGTTTTTTAAACCTACCTTCTGAGGCTCAGATGGATGATTAACTTCCAAGGGGCTGATTGAGATGAACGAAGTGGAGAAAAGGAAGAGTTTTGCGTCCAATGCGTGTTAGCTTTGAAGTCAAGTATACTCCAAAAACAGCTTAGAAGACAATTCCCTTTTACTAAATAAACTTATATAATCTTTCTTTTCGAGGAAAATGGACCGAAATTCAAATGTAAGAATGAAGATGTTGCTGGCACTAATAGCACCTGCATCCAACTATCAATTAGCACATGTTTGTGTGGTAACTAAAGCCCATTGGCTATTTGTTTTTTCACTGTAAGTCCCGCCCAAACATCTTATTTCAAACGGAATAGTCATGATTTGTTGAGATCAGTTTGATTTAAAAGTATATATATATATATTTACACATACACACACAGTCATATCCGGAAAGTATTCAGAACCCCTTAAATTTTTCACTCTCTGTTATATTGCAGTGATTTGCTAAAATCATTTAATTTTTTTCCCCCTCATTAATGTACACATGAAATGATCATTATCAATAATATGACATATAACAGTCACATGACTGATTTTGACAGAAAAACACAGAATTGTTGACATTTTTGCAGATTTATTAAAACTGAGAAAAACTATATCATATGAAATATCACATGGTCTTAAGTATTCAGACCCTTTGCTGTGGCACTCATATATTTAACTCAGGGGTTGTCCATTTCGTCTGATCATCCTTGAGATGTTATATTGGGAATATAAAAAAGAGTGAAACATTTAAGGGGGTCTGAATACTTTCCGTACCCACATTATATATCAGTTGTGCCTGTGGGAAATGCTCTGGCATTAAGTGCAGTTTGGACAAAGTGAGATCGAATCCCTCTTTATGGTCTTTACCAATCTTGCCCCTCTCTTTTCCATTCCCTTTGTTTCCTGTCAAACCAAACTGTTCTTTCAATAAAAAAGCAAAAAGTGGCAAAAACGAGTAACACTACACGCGTAAAGACTGAGAAAAGTGCATGTAAAAAAATAAAACTGCAGAACAGAGGCACATGAAGCATCTCACTGGTTAACTTGCATGTTGGGCACAAAATGTAAATGATTTGACACTAATCAAACTTAATAGCACTACTATACTATCGTGATTATTTGCACATTCTTCTACGAAGAGCCAGTATGTGATGCAGTGGTGCTCAGATGCCACTATGGTTTAAATAAATTGTGAAAAAGAAGTGCACTTGCTTTCACTGGAGACCTTTTCAAAAAGGTACACCTTTGAACCTATTTGGTCCAAATATAAGTACTAATTTGTACATTTTAGATACCAAAATAGACCTTTTAAGTACAAACATGTTTCTTTTGTAAAGGTGAGAGCTTTTGTATCATAATTTCTGAGAGTGTATTAAATGTACATTCAGTCTACTTCAAATCTTTAACTGCACTTGAATGTAATATGATAAAACAGCTTTTTAACAAGCTTTTCATGGCTATGTTTATATACATTTTTTAGATAATAGATAATATCACCAAATTTTTCTTGTTTTACGCATAAAATCTCTTAATATTTGTACACTTTTCAGGAAACATGACTTATAAAATTTAGCTTCTAAGGGAAATGCATCTTGATTTAAGAATGTTTAGATATATTTGGACTAGGAAATGAGAAACATACTGAGTAAGAAAATCCTTTAATTCAATTTAAAAAGAGAAAGTGATTTGCTAGTCATCATATCATGATGTAATAGTTTGTATCAAATCCAGAGTTTGTTCTGATACACTGATAATGATACACTGCAAATTTACACAACACAAAGAGAACATTTAGGTCATTTTCAGTTTCATTTAAATAAATCATGAGCCAAAAACAGGAAAACATGACCACCACGCTTTTGATTGTAAACAGTAAAATCATCCTTAAACATTAGGAAAGAAAACTCGTCAAGTCATTACAATGGAATGGGAGCGACTGCTCTTTTTTTCCTCGTGTTTGTCAGTTGTCTGGCATCCTTGAACTCATTGTGATATGAGCCAGTGGTTTCATGCCATTCCCTCTTCGCTAAAACTATTCTCCATGGAGAGGCTGCAAAAATCCCCCCTCATGTAATCAGTCATGTTGTCTGTTCAGCTGCCAGACGTGAGGGCCATGAGCACTCAGATCTCTATCTCTATTAGAGGCTCTTCTCTCCTTCAGCGAGCACCATGCGCGCCGCGGCCCTGTTTACACTGCTTTACTCGCCCTCTTCAGACAAATCTCCCTAAACGAAGCAGAACGCAAACTCAGCGGAGGTCCTGTCACCCGATTTTGGATAAGATGGATCAGTCTCCTGTCCTATCTGCTCATCTCGGGTGGATGTTCCCTGCTGTGCTGTGGGCTTCTGAGGGCCAGGGTGTATTTTCTGGAAGGGGGCCGGTTGTAATATTCCTTCTCAGTGCTGTCAAAACCCTTTGGCAGCTGCTTCCCACACTAAAGTCGAAACCTCATCGAACTCATAAATCACATGAGCCGTGACACAGGTTTGTGGGACGCTGAAGGCCATTTTTCAGTTCAGTACTAGGAGTTTCTTTTTCTTGAGCATAAATCTCAGTTCATTCTTCTGTGACAGACATATCTTTACGTTGTTTTTTCTTTCTCTGTGCTACAAGTCCAGCTTGTAGCCTCCCTCGGCTGTTTATCCGGTAGGTCCAGAAACGTTCCAGCGCGTCGTCGTAAATTTCAAGGGGCAAAAGTAATGTTTTATTCAGAAGGAAGCGCGTGCGTTGCAGATGCTCATAAATTTCTCAACATTTATCTGGATAGTGGAAAGTTTTTATTAAAGTCAGGAAATTAATCGCTTCTTATTCTTGCCCGGAAAGTTTAATTTCCTTCTAGCTCTGATACTGTTATTGAATCTAATCTGGGCATTTTCAAGGAATCTAAGTTTAAGTTTGTGAATTATAAAACCGATTTAGTAAATGTGAATTCGTGTAATATCAGCAACCGTAATGATAACTGCATATTAACTGCCGCTTACCTCATTCCTTCCGACTTTTATTTAGGCATAACTACATCCCAAAATCTTTTTTTTTTCCTTATTTTTTATTTATTTAGTTTAATTTCCTTTCAGGCTTAATAGTATAAATGATTATAATTTGTATAATAAGAGCTTGTGTTTGTGCATTATCAAGTTGATCTTGCAATGCATCTGAAATAATTATGCTAATTACTCGCCAACATGCATTAATGCATGCTTATGCAAACATTCACACCGCCTCCATTCGTGTATTAGCTCGCTGCATATTAAAGTGACAGCAAAAATATATGATTGAACTGTGTCTCAGGCCCTGATGGTCTGCGCTGATTCAGCTGGCGGCGGTGTTTGTCCCAGTTTACCTCAGCTTGAACCCAGATTAGGACAAAATCTCTAGCAGTGTAACTGCCCCATAACCATTCTGACTCAAACAAGCACATCAAGCAAATCTTTTTTAGAGATCACCATGACACACACACACAAACTGGAATGAGGAATTATATAAAAAAAATGATTAAAAAAAAAAGGTGGCCAATATATGGAACTAAAAGTATGAACCCAGTTCAGACATTTAAAATAAAAAATGAATCGATTATTTTACATAATTTATTATTAATTATATTAAAATCCAATTTGCACAAACCTATAAATAAGTACACAAATAAATGTATTTATTTATTTGTTCATTCAACTTCCATTCAACACAACAATTTAAATGGGGAGAAAAACTCATGATGAAATAAAGGTTTTTCTCCAATACATGTTGCCCACAATTATTGCCACCCAATTATTGCTACGTCCTTTTCCCAAGATAACAGCTCTGAGTTTTCTCCTGTAATGCCTGAAGAGTTTGGAGAACACCTG
>JAUCMU010000106.1:43043-67758 GCA_032275025.1 Enteromius treurensis | reverse complement strand
ACTCACAGTATGTTATGTCCATGTCCTGAACTGTTATTATTCAACCATGCCAAGGTAAATTCAGTTTTCCATTCTATGGCACCTTTAATGTGGATGTGAAGTGAGAGCTGATGTTAAAGTGCAACTTTTGTGGTTATTTAACAGTAAAAGGGGCAGTGTCAAAGATGAGATGGATGTAATGCAAGTCAATAAGGATGAGGAGGAGGATGGTTTCTTTGGTCCAGCTCTTCCCCCTGGATATCAAAAGGGAGACAAATCACCTGAAGTGTAATAAACACTTAATGATATTATCCCACATGGTAATTTGTAGAGCAATTCAAGCATCCCAGTCTAAGTCTTGGGTGAACTACATTTTGCATCAACAGGCCACCTCTACTAGGACCTGCACTCCCTCCAGGATTTAAAAGACAAGATCATAATGAAGATGATGATGAAGATGCAGAAGATGATGGATATCGAAAACAAGACAGACCTCCTGAAAGGTGACAGGAATTTGACCTCGAATTATACAACACAGCAGATATTACTAGTACTCTACTAGAGCTACACTCTACACACACACACACATATGTAAAAACATACTTTTATTTTGAATGCGATGAATCATTTGACACCCCTATACTCTATACCTTTCAGTAGTATCACATACTGCTGTATGCAAATGTAAATGTGTTTTTTTTTTCTCTCACCCTTCAGACCATCTGTTGTAGGACCTGCTCTACCTCCAGGCTTTAAAATACATGATGCAGATGAAGATGAAGAAGAGGGAGAAGAAGATTCAAGAGGATTTTTAGGACCAGCTCTACCACCAGGTTATACGCCAGAAATGTCAAGCGGTGAAGAAGAAGAAGATGATTATGTAATTGGACCCATGCCATCAAAAGGACTATCCCAGGACTCCGTGGCATTGGACTTTGAAAGAAGAGCTCAAAAAATGAAAGACAAACTTACAGGAGTGGATGTGAGTGCTTTTTATGTTTGTTTTATAATCTGTTCATTTAGCTAGTATTTGTAATATTATTATTACTATTATTATTATTAGTTTTTTTTTTTTGTAATGGATTTCTAATTTTAAGCCTTACATACATTGCATACACTTACATACATTAATTTTTATTTCCATGTACATGCTTCATACCCGACTCATTTTGCTGTACTTGTACAATGACAGTAAAGAGCTTGACTGAGTTGTTTTGTTCATTGTGAAAATAGATGTCGATTTATTCCAGTTACTGTGCAGACTAACCGATCTGGGACTCTTCTGCTTTCAGACAGGGCCCAAAGTGCTCTCCAGAGAGAGCTGGATGACCGAGTTGCCTCCAGAGCTGCAGCATGTGGGCCTGGAAGCACGAAGCTTTAAGAAAAGATCAGGCCCTGAGAACAAAGACCGCTCAATTTGGTCTGACACTCCAGCTGACCGTGAACGGAAAGCTAGGGTGAGTGGATGTTATTGAGTTCAGAAATGTGGGGATTGTTGTGGAGAGTCATCATAGATTTTCCAGGGACATCATATGTGATTCTGCAGGTGATATAAGCTTTTTTTTTACACCGGGTTTCGGAAAAGAGGGATTTCAGGGATCCCCTTCTTGCTTGTCTTTTCTAGGAACGACTAGAAGCGAAGGAAAAAGGTGAATCTGCCAAAGTTGATGAACCTCGTCTGTCTCGGAAAGAGCTTGAGATTGCTGAAAAAGTTTCAAAATATAATGTAAGTTCAGTTAAATCCAGCTGTTTTTCTACACATGTTCTACAATATAGCACTAATATATTACCAGTAAAAGGTTTGGTATACTTTAAGTTAGTGTTTTTTATTTTAGTATTATTATTTGATCAAAAATACAGTAAAACATTTTATTTTGTAGTGGCTCACTTTGATGAAGCACACCTTTTACTTTTCTCGATGAAGCTGTGACTGCTTAAGGATAAAAATGTGAATTTCAGTTTTCGAATGTCCATCTGTTTTTAGGAGTCCAAGCGAGGTGAATCTCTCATCAGTATGCATTCTAAAAAGATGAAAAGAAAAGCTGAAGAGGATGCTAAGAAGCCTGTGGAAAGAAGAGCTTTTGACAGAGACACAGACCTCCAAGTCAATCGGTTTGATGAAGCTCAGAAAAAAGCTTTGCTCAAAAAGTCACAAGAGCTGAACACCCGCTTTTCACACAGCAAAGACCGCATGTTCCTATAAGGGACATTCAACATATGTATCTCTTGTTGTCAGGGATGTATTTTCGAAAGGATGTTGTACTGCGCTGGCATCTTTGAAGCATCATCATCAAAACATTTGTTGACAATTATGTGAAAAATTAGAAGGACGGACTGTTATTCCTGAATTTGACTTTATTTGTTTGTTTTTTTAAACCATGTCTAATTGTATTAATGCATTAAAGCTTTTGGAATTTTGTGACTTCTATAGGTTTTTAGGCTGCCTTTTTATTAATAGGTAATACATACTAAGTTTTACTGTTTATATTCAGTGAATTCTCCTGAATTCTGTCATTTTATGTTTTTGGGTCATGTACTGTTCACAAGAGTGTGCTTTTCTCATTCAATATTCCAAGTTCAGTTCACATGTACCTCACCCCAAAATAAAAGAAATAAATAATATATATTTTGCTTAGTTAAAGTTAAGACCATATTAGACCCATTGAAACTTTGTGTTGTGTCATAACACTTAATCACAAATTATTATTACCTTAATGAAAAAAACTCATCACAATGATTATAACAACTGATAATCTAACATATATTAATGTCTCAAATACAAATGTCTATATATATATATATATATATATTTCTTTTTTTTTTTTTTTTTTTTACTGTTTTGCAGATGCCGGATTTTGTCAGTGTGTAGCATTTGTATTAACCAACGCGTTTTTCGTTTTTGTCCTAACAGGCTACCATAGAACCTGCTCTGTTGTTGATGGTGCGTTAGCTAGCGAGTGTGTAGCGGCGAAGCGGTAAATAAAATCCACCTAAAATAACTAGAATATAATTATTTAAACTATTAACAAACATGTCAGATAAAGGGGAGGTGGATTTAACCGGGGCAAAACAGAACACCGGTGTATGGCTGGTCAAAGTAAGTGCTTTAACTAGCTCGATGATGAACTGCTAACGTTACTGCAGCCGGTTTTGGCTTTATCATTTAAGTTTCAAATACCTCGCGTGGCAGTGATGTTGATGTTTTGTCGTGTCATTAAAACCAGGTTAAACAAGGGCTTTGTTTTAAAGCAATGTTTGCATTAATTTCATTAAAGGTCCCAAAGTATTTGTCACAGCAATGGGCCAAAGCAACGGGGAGAGGAGAGGTTGGAAAGCTCCGAATAAGCAAGTAAGTAGCAAAAATTTCTTAACGTTACCATCTGCTTGTTATGGTTAAGTAAACGTTTATTTAAAGCATTAATATGTATGCAATTGTTGTTTGTGCAGGAATCAAGGCAAAGCAGAGGTAACTACTAACGTTATGTATTTAAACATTCAGTGTTTTAATTTTAAGACTCGTGTTTAGATGGACTCTGATTTTTCTGATTGATTGACAGGTGTCTTTCACACTCAATGAGGAGCTGACTACCATAGACACCATTGGGGAGAAAACCTCTATGGTACGAGCCCCTAGAGATCATCCATTCACTCTGCAGACAGTCGGTGGACAGACTCTGGCTGTTTATACTGAAAACTCTTCAGGTGAGAACCGGGACATAAAGCTGTGAACTGCTGTGTATTTGAATAATATAAAGTATCATATACATATACACTCTTTTTTTGTACTTATTGTAATACAATTTCAGAACCACTGTATTAAAATATCTAAAAATGCTGTTATACTTGAAATAACAGGTTAATCTGGTCACTTAAGAACAGTGGGAATTTATTTTCTGCATTTACTTTAAATTGTAACATGCTTAGCATGTGCAGGACAAAAATGCATTAGCCAGTGTGTTATAAGAAATAAATAAACGCATTTGCTAATTTCATAGCATACATAAACAACAAACACATACACACAGTCATATGAAAAAAAAGTAAGTGTGTGTGTATATATATATATATATATATACAGTGTTGGGGGTAACGCATTACAAGTAACGCGAGTTACGTAATAATATTACTTTTTCCAAGTAACTAGTAAAATAACACATTACTTTTTATTTTTAGAGTAATATATATATATGCTGTTAATTTAATTGAAGATATATTCATAAAAGCAACAACCCTTTAAAGTGAGTTTCATTTAATTTAATAAAAAATGAGATGCCATAAATGTACGTCTTGCCTAATTTATGGAAATACTGAATAAAAATTATTGTTATAATAAAAATAATAACACTAGTAGCAACATGCCACTTGGGGCCTGTTGTACCAGTTGTGGTTACAATACAAATAGACGCAAAATCAGGTAAATCAACCTCAAACCTGTTTTGACGGAAGTCTTACTAAATAAAAATTTGATAGCCATTCATTAAATGTTAAGTTAAAATTTGTGTCGTTCGTGGTTAAGGAAACGCATGTATATGATTTCTGAACAAATGCTAAGACTTACATAATGTTATTATTTATTTAGATTTTAATAACAAATATAATTAAGTATCATAGTTTTTCTCCTGTTAACTGAACTTTTGCTTTCAAACAGCTCGTTGGGTAAGTCATGTCGTGCCATGTCTGGGATTTCCTGTACATACTTCAGTTGCCTCATACTCTTCTCTTCCAGTTCTATCCAGTTTCTCTCTGCTCTTTGTCTGTTGTGTGAGATGAATCAGATATTAGTTTTTAGTAGTTTTCATCTGGTCTCTTAAGCTTTTGCAGTTGCTAACCTCTGCCTCTCAATCAGTGTATGTGATTGTGGTGTTTTAATAGTAGAAGACATTAGAATGGGCCGTCAAGTATCACTGATTTTGGAAACCAAATCTGATCATTGCCTTAATTCCTTGATTAACATGAAATTGTGTTGTGTAGCTTGGGTGTTGTGTGTACATGACCAACTCTGTGTAGTTACCATGCTAATTCCCTTATTTTTTAGTTTTTTTGTAGCGACAGTGAGGATTTCTTTAGTTGTTCTGAATGTGTATTATTATTATTTGAATGTTGCATTTAGTTGATTGAAAACCATTTTTTTTGTGAAATATTATTACAATTTTACAATTACAAAATAATATATTATTATAGAATTTTTCTAATTTAATGCATTTTAAATTGTAATGTCTTGCTGTGATTTCAATAATTAATGAAGCATCCATTCTTTATTAATGATGAAAGCAGTTGTGCTGCTTTTGATTGAAATGGTGACGCATTCATTAATTTTTTCATTTATTTTTTATGAATATTTGTTTTTATTTTTATGATTAAACAAATAAAGTAACAGTATTAAAAGTCTTTACCGTCACTTTTGATCAATTTAATGCATCCTTGGATAGAAGTATTAATCTCTTCCTTTATTCACTATGATTTATATGAATCTCCACATCCTTACTTTTGGTTGATGGGTTTTGGATTAATTTAGTTCAATTTCCACATTGGTTTCAATGGAGCTAACTCATGAACTGAATGATCAGAGGTTCTTTGTGGTTGTTGGTCATATCTGCGTGGTTTCTTTGTCTATTTGTGCGTTTGCTTTCGCTGACTGCTGTGTAAGAAGCTGCTGTGAGGCTTGGCCTGCCGTGATTACTTTGGCATGTACTCCCCCTCGTTCTCATGTTGCCATCCCTCTCGTAGGGCAGTCAGATGCCGAGGCCGGCGGCTCAGGTACAGGTACAGGTCCAGGTGAGTGCTCACCGTCGCCCCCTGCTTGAGTGGAGGTCCAGGAAGGACCACGTCAAGCCTTGTACTGTTAATGGCCATTGATTTTACTACCAGCCAACAAAACGGCAATTATAAATGCTTTCTATGGCCTAATTTAAAGAATTGCTAGATAGAAAATTTCACAGCCTGGAGCAGCGAATGCACCTCTCACTGCTGATGTAATGACTGAGCAGTAACAGGCTGTGTGTTGCAGCAGCGATTTCACACAGTTACAACTGTCATTGAGTATTAATGTATCTCTTCTTTCACAAAGATAAAATTGCACTGGAAGGAGTGGTGGTGCAGAGAGCCGAATGCAGACCAGCCGTCAGTGAAAGCTACATGAGGCTGAAGAAGTACGTTCACATATGCACAAACTTTAGCGAATTCCTTACATAAACAGCATTCATGTCATGGACATTCATAACTAAGTGATACATTTGTGAGCCAATTGCTATATGGGCAGAAACTCTGGACTTTGTACAGGTCCGCATACACACTTTTTTTGTTGTTGTTGTTTTTTAAACTTTAATATGCTCATAAAGGATGTTGTGGTGTTTTTTTTTTTGTGTGTTTTTTGCAGACTGCAGATCGAGGAGTTATCTAAACCCCTCAGGTTCTCTCAACAGCTCGACAAAGCAGTCACAACCAACTATAAACCTGTGGCTAATCATGCTTACAATGTAGGTCAAGCGTTTGCATCCTCCAACTGATGTCTGCAGTATCTAATATGCAATTGATTGTTGGTGCACACACTCTTTGTTGCCCCCCCCTTAGCTGGACTATGAAAAGAAGAAGAAAGAGGAAGGGAAAAGAGCACGAGCAGATAAACAGCAGGTGCTGGACATGCTGTTCTCTGCTTTTGAGAAGCACCAGTTTTATAACATTAAGGATCTGGTGGACATCACAAAACAGCCTGTGGTGAGTTACATCACATCATGTTAACTTAATAAGTTATGAAAAAATAACGCATTTGCAATATTTTAACGTAGTTAACGCATTGGCCCAGACCTGTACGTCATCTTATATTTCATACAGTTAACTTGACAAATATGATTCAGGACATCAACTCCATAAATGCAGTTATGCCCTAAAAATCAACTTACTTAAAGGTTTTGAGTCGCACTGTTCTGCAGAGATATAAGCCATAGACATCATTCCTCCGTATTTTATGATACTATGGCTCAAAGAAAACAATTGACTTTGTTCAACAATTTCTTTTCTTTTGTGTCAGTCTTTGATGCCTATTCACGAGAGTCCCAAAATGAATGGCTACCTCTAAAATCTTCCTTTTTTTTCTAGATTTACCTGAAGGAGATTCTCAGAGATATTGGCATATACAATGTGAAAGGCACCCACAAAAACACCTGGGAGCTCAAACCAGAGTACCGACACTACCAGAGCGAAGAGAAGAGCGACTGATCAATTTCAAAGCCGTACACCATTAGACTCCTAGTGGCTATGAAAACCCAAAAAGCCAACTTCCCAATCATTTAAAGAATTTTGTTTCTGGATAATATCTTCAAGGATGATTTAGTTGTTTTCAGAGGTGTATCAGAAAACTATGTAGCGTTTTACAATGCTGAGCAGGTGTGTTATGCATACTGAGGGTCAAATCCTCAGTCATCTTGCATAAAAAGAACTTAAATCTTCTCTTATAAATGTTGTGTATAAAAGAGTAATGGTTGGATTTTTTTTTAAAGAAACATTGACAGATTAATGGTAAACAGTTGTTTTATTCAGACTCAGTTTTCTGATTGAAACACTTATTTTATATAGTATTTCATGTTCTTAAATGCTTTTGAAATAAAGGTTTTTGTACAAAAAAAAAATTGTTTTCTTTTTTTTCCAATTCACTTAGCAGGACTGGGGTTAGATGATTAAATAAACTTTAATATATTTGATTATTAAATTCATTATGTAGGATTTCTTTGTAGCCATCAGAACCAGTAATATTGTGGGCATCAGTAAATCTTTATAATTCTGTAGGTATAAAAGTGGGTCCTGGTAATTGCAGGGCTGAGTAGGGGTGAAGCATTTGGCATTCTCTATACTGATGCTAAAGACACTATCATAAGTCTTCGCTTTCACATGCAGAAACACCCATCTTCAAAATAAGAGGCATTTGTCCTTCCAATACACATCTGAGCAAGCCACAACCATTTGTGAAATGACTCATGGCAAGGTACAGTGACCCACACCTTCCTTCTATGAAGTCTAAAAGATTTGAAGTGTTCACAAGTCATGTAACCCTGTTTTATCTTCCTTTGTTGAAAAATGTGTAATTGACTTCATAGCAAGTCAAACAGCTAGTACAATGAATTTCTACAGAAACAGGTTTTTTTTTTTTTTTTGTAATAACTCAGAATCCATCACAAAAAAAGGCTTTATTTTTTTCCCCATTTCCTGAATTGACCTTTAGGGAATAGATACCCAAACCACTGAATTTGGCCGCCAATTCATATAAAATGAGGGTGGGAAAATAGTGTTTGCTTCAGAGAGCATAATTGAGTTATTAAAGCTGCATTCATTTTCCAATTTTTTATTTTTTTTAACAAGGGATTAGGTCCTAATGCATTCTATATGATTTTTTTTGTTTCGTTTTAACAAATCTATGGCACGGGAAAATTGGCAATTTGGGGGTGGACATTAATCGAACCCTGAAAAGTTCAGGGCCTCTAGGATCACGCATGTATTTTTTGCGGTCTTCTAACTTTGTTGCATCACTGCATTAGGTTTCAGTAAACTAGATTTAAAACTGCTTTATTTGATGAAAGAACCATTTTAGCCAATCAATCTTCTTAAGGTAATAGCTTGGTTATTACAGGTTACCCCTGTAATATTGAGCCTCATTGAGAAACTTTGGGAGCCTGATCGATTTAAACGTTGATTAGAATGGTTTCCCTTATTTTGTGAAAAACCCATAACAATTGAAAGTTACAATAACAATCACAAACATCAATTAGCCAGCAGCTTGACTTTATTCAATAATGGCGTCAAGAAATCCTATACAATCCTGTGATTCAGTATGGAACGGGGAAAGTTACAACTGTACATTTGCTGAAACAAGAAGCTGACATGCACAGCAAATGAGAAGCCAGCAGTCAACATCTCGATGACAAAGAAATAAAAGAACCCCAAAAATACTCTTTTTCCCCACAACCTTGTCACTTTGCGGTTTGGCTTGCTAAAAGTCCCGTTTTTAATTTCATGAAAGGACAGTTCACGTCTTGTCAGACAGGCATAAGCCAATCAAGAAATTAAAACAGTGGCCTCGTGAAGTTAAAAGAGCCTCTGGTCCTGATGGAAAGGATGAGGGGGAATGCCTGGTTTAATCCACGAGCCCAATCCACCAAGCAGAGGCCAGAATTGGAGGGGTAACTTGTTGATGCTTGGGGAAGTTTACTATGGAAGAAAAAAAGGGGATCAGTTTCGTCTCAAGCGAACACTTTTAGTGCACCAAGCAATCATTCATGGCACTTTTTTCTTTCTTTTTAAAAAGATGCTTTCAAAAGCTAATGCAATTATCCTATGCTCCTCAATTCGGTCCTTTCCAACCACCTTCCAGATGGCCAGACACCATGAGGAATATTACTGTTGCATCCTTGTGCAAACCCAGAGGCCACGGATTATGGCAACAGGCCTATCAGTGGATGCTACCTAAAGCATCATTTCTTAAACGCATTTGTAAACCATTTGAGCAGGGCATTCTATACTTTACATACACACTCCTCAGCAATGACTAAACTTGCAAAACAGACACTGGACTCCATAAACTTACACATTTCTCCATCTCCAGACCATCCTTAAAGAAAAGCATGTATGGCGTGACACCATCTTCACGAAAGTCAAGGAGACCAACCATGCCATCTGGGTTCATGGACTCGCCAGTGAAAAACTGTAGGAGGTGAAGAGAAACACGTTAGCGGTCTTAAATCACTGCAGACTGAAGCAAAATTACAACGACTTTATCCCAGTCACTTAGATGCTGAATGACAATTCTACAGTCAATGCCAACATCTATAAAACAAACACATATTTAGGTCTTAAAATTAGCTTGCCGTAGCCCATCAAGGAGACATACTCAGAAATGGTGCGTTTTCATCGGTCATAACCTACAAAGGTGTCCTAAGTTTGTCATCACTGTATGTCCATTAGAGGCCTTTCGCTTCATCGACTACTCAGAAGTTTAATATAATTTAAATTTCATATAATATTGATTGAAAAGACTACGCAAATATCATCATCTCAAACGTTTGAGAATATACAAATATGAATACTACTATAGCCCACCTGAAAGTTTTTGATGTTGCCTAGAATTTTCTTGACCTCAGCCGGTGCGTTAGCCATGAAGGGTTCTACCCTGTCAGGTGCACTTTCCTGTAGCTTGGCTTTCACTCTGCATAAAAAATATAAAATAAAACAAAACATTAAGTAAAATATATAGGTTATTTAGTTCGCAAACTGCTAAGTACAACAGCTCTTTTAAGAAAATGTTTTGTAGTCCTCAATTCAATCTTACATGCCACTAATAGAGCAGGCAGAAAGCGCGAGGACGTTTAATTTAGCATCCAAACATTTAAAAAACCCAGGTGGCCACAATGCAAGACTCTGAGCTGTCAATGATGCAAAGGTTCAAGTCATAACACCAATTACTATATTAAGGAACAACACTCTTCACAATGAGGATTTCATGACTTACGCCTTCATGTAGTCCTTGATGTAGGCCGTGTAAGACTTCTTGTCATAGGATGTCTCCGAAAGTTTGTGGTTGAGGACAATATCTACACCGCTGACAGTGGTAGAATCACAGCCCTCATCCTGAACCTCTGCTGACGCATTGCCACCAATCAGTGAGTCATCTATGTCTCCCTCCGCCCTGCTGATCATCTGAAAACAGAAGCAAAAACTGCTCCTGATATCAGACCCATCACTCAAGGTAAAAACTTCAGTAATAACATATTGATTGGCACTTGTACAACTAAAGCCAATATCTGCCGAACTGATGCCCATCAAACATGCGTACTCAGAAGTGGTGTGTTTTCATCGGCCATTGCCTACAAAGGTGTCCTAAGATTGTCATCATTGTACATCCATAAGTGGGCCTTTGCTTGTAAAGTTCTTTTTTTTTTTTGTTAGCCATTTGGTTGAAAATAAACCACATACCTTTCCCTGGACTTCAAGCATCATTCCATTCTCAGACTCCTTGATTTTGTAGATGTCAGAGAACATCTCGTCCCCTGTGGGGGAAAACAAAACAAAAAGTTAGTCATATTACAATCCATCATGTTGTATTCTGGTGATTTGGCCCCTGAGATTTTTGTACCTAATACAGGGTTTTCAGCACAGAGGTTGATTAACGTCTAATGATCAATGCACTGAACAGCACAATAAACGCCATTTAAGTTCCTCTTAATACTCAAGTCCCTTTTTCTTTGAATGAATCACACATTTTCGCTTTTAATCCTGGTCAGCAGTTTACAGGAATGAAATGTTATCGGAAAGGCAACACGTTGACCCCAATGCTCCAGATGATGATTTAACGTTTCTAGTCCTCTCAAAACGCACATATTTAAACGGCCTAACTTTTCGTTTAAAGGGCCTTGGGGAAGCTGACTAAGCGAGGAGTAACGTTAACGTTACTTTAAAGTGAACTCGCCCTGTTCAGCGCTCATTTCATCAGCTCTCAACGATTTGTAATTTAAAAAAAAAAGCTGCTTTCAACATAGTTTCTGCTGAAAAAAATAATACTTTTATGAACGTATTTGAACAAAAACAGTGTGCCAACGTAACTTGGATGAGTAACTTTATCGTGTAAAAATGACTAACGTAAACCGCACAACTTCTAGCCCGCACCAAACCGGCGTTTTAACCCAGCTGCGAGCACTCCTATTTAACGCCAGGTTGATTGAATAACAAAACACCTTCAAATCCTGATTCAGGTTTGGTTTACATTAATTCGTAATGGTGAGAGTAACAAGAAAGGTTATTAAGGAGCTCAACAATGAAACGCGCGCGCCAACACGTTTTTGAGGCTGTGTTAGCCTATATGCTAACGGCATTCAAGAAAGTTAGGCCTCAAGAGTCGAGAGAGAACAGCGGCCCTTCTAAACCATTTAAAAACATTTGACAACAAAAATATGGGTAAAAATGTCACAATCTAGCCTGTAACGTTGTGCTAGACGATGTTCTTACCGGTGATGATGTCCTTGAAGATGATCATTTTGTTGGATTGTGTCTGGGGTGCGAGGAGGCGAACAGCGCTGGCTGTGACCTGATCGTGGACTCAGCTGAAAAGGCCGGCGCTTGGTTTGGGCGTCTTTTATATGCGCTGGAAAACACGGGCGCCCTCTCATGGTTCAACACGAAATCATCGCATCATAATTTTTTTAGTGTTGTAGCTTATTTTTTGTTAGATTTGTTTGGGATCCCACTGCTTTAAGGTCGTGTGACTTTTTATTTTGTTTTGGCCTATTGTTGATTACAATGTTTAACATTTATATATTATATTAATAAATGTTTTATTTATTACTATGTGCGGTAGGCTATATTTGTTATTATGCAATTATTGTGTAGGCCTTTATTTTGCATAACAGTGAGTAAAAACACACACACACACACACACACACTATAAGTCCTTTGCACAATCTGACATGTGCTTAAAACTGAACTGGAAATTAGGTGCTGGGCGTCCGGCCAGAGGAGAACTGGACCCAACTAAGCCTGGTTCTCACAAGGTTTTTTTCTTCATTCTCTCACGGATGGGGTTTTGGTTCCTTGCTGCTGTCGACTCTGGCTTGCTTAGTTGGGGACACCTGATATCTAGTGATTTTGGTTGTTTTAATTACAGAGACATCTCTGCATTTGATAAATAAAGTTTAATTCTCGTCATTATACATTACCATCTCTCTGTTCTCCTATTTGATAATGTTCATTGCTTTGCTACAATCTGTATTGTTAAAAGCGCTATATAAATAAAAGTGATTGACTGATTGATTAATTGAAAAAATTATATCTCATAATACAAAAAGATGATTATTTAATCATAGCAGTGGTTCTCAATATTTAGGTAGAACTAAGTTTGCAGTGCATGTTTCCTGTGTTTAAATATAATTTGATTATCTTTGAAATAATCAGCTTTTTCAATCTAATTTTAAAAAAATCTTTCAAATTAAGGCAAATTAAACATATTTACAAAAGGAACAAATATCATTTAATAGGAGGAACCTATTTTTAACTTAAAAAACTTTCCTTAAATATTGTCTATGAGTAATGTAGAGTACAAATTAAAGCTGTAACCGAAACCACATGGTGAGTGTGTAGGCAAATCTCTGAGGTCATTCTAAGTACTCAACAATCATCCAGTGCTAAGGTGTTTCCCACTTTTTCCTTTATGAAGAAGGCTTGTTCAGTCCACTGTTGATTCAACTGGTTGGCAAAAGCTTCCTGGTCCTAAAGCTGTCATTTCATCTGACCAGTAGATTTTCATGTTTGCACCACAGCCAAGCAAAGTTTGTCTAAACAATGGAAGACAAGGTCAATCTTTCTGAAAGAAGTCATAATTTCTAATGATGCTAATGGTGAATACATTTGTACAAGTAACTATTGTAGTGTACAGTAATTTTCATGTTAAATATATTCTGTACTGAATGCAGATTATTTTACATAATTACTCTTCAAACTATAGGTACTGGGGTTGAAGCTTGGAATATAGTGTGAAATCTCTGGTCTTTTTAGCCCCCAAAGTAAGACCCCTTCTTGTATTTCTCTCACTCTGTCTGGCAGGACTAGGGTAAATATTTACTGAGATAAATCCGCCAGCAGGAGTGGCCCCCGAGCTCTCCCGAGTGGCCTTTTAGTCAGTCCCTCAGGGGTCTCCTTCCTCTCTGATCCCGAGCAGTGAACCTGTCTTACACAGACCCCCAACTGCGACATTTATAGTCAAGAATGTTCTACACCTTACCTCAGTCCTGAGAATGAGGCCAAACTACAACCCAAGAATGGCAGATTTTGACACACTAGTTTCTCTCTCTCACACACACACACAAACACACATACATATGGAAAGTTGACATTCTGTGGTGTGACGCTCTATTTTAAACAGCATTTTCCTATCTCATACTAAAATTTTGTTAGTCCAATGTCTTAAACAAGTTTATCTCTTGAAGCCTTAACAACACGTCTGGGTTATATTTCCCTCCAAAGATCTAAAGGCAAAAATAAGATATAATTTTGGTATAATATACATTTTTAGGATAAATACTTACTATTTATAATATTATGTCATAGTTTCTATTGTGTCTGGACTGCATTCATTACTAAAAATTATGAGAACTATAAACAATCACTGTAAAACACCAATGATCTTAAAACAGGCCTCATCTTTAAGAATAGAATTTCTTGACTTGAAACAGTTTTTTTGAGATTTACCCAAATATAATGCATCTGTGTATTCAACATAAATGACGGGGGGGGGGAAAAACTTTCACAGATAAACACACCGCATTCACATACACTGGTTTCGTTTAACTCCGCCTTTTCTTTATTTATTGCCACTATTTACAGTCAAGGTTTCTTTAGGAGTAAAGCAGATATTTAGTGTGGAGTTTCATTGAGTGTAAAGGCCAGATTTGTGGTACCCCATAAAGCGCTTCTCTTCCTGCCTGTAAAATTTAATGCCACACTGTTACTGCTGTGAATGGGTCCTGTGGGCCTCTGACCTTCGAATGAAGACCGCTGCCTGCTTATCATATGTAGAGATGGCTATTATAAGTCATTTAAAGTGATAGTTCAACCCAAAATTCTGTCATTTACACACCCTTACAGTAAATTGCTCCAAACCTTTAAGAATTTATTGCAGTCTTAGAATACAAAATAAGATATTTGGAAGAGTGTAGGTAACCAAACAGTAGGGCAGTAGCCATTGATTTTCATAGTATGAAAAAAAAATACTATCGAAGTCAGTGCTTTACAAGATTTAGAACAAGATTAAATTATGACAGAATTGTACTTTTTAGGTGAACTATCCCTTTAAATATTACTGATTCTTTATCATGTAATTTTACTAAAATAATTCTAAAATATTCAACTAATAATTTGTCCTAACTGAGATTCCCTAATTAATGGAAGATGATTGGTGAAGATGAATTGTTTCTAATATATGTAAGACAGTACAGTACGAAGCAGAATCAACATATTCAATCTTATAAAATATTGGTCCGCATCAGTGAAAGAACACAGATGTTAAAGGACCATTAATAGAAATAGTTATATTAGCTTTATGAGCTGTTTAACTTGACAGTTACAGCCAAAAACTGTCAAAATCATGTGCCAAGGTACACGTGCGGTTTCTTGACCAAAAGACAAAAACATGGTCTCTGCAACAAAATCTCGCAGACACTCTCTCACAAAAAGCTTCTCCTTGGAGCAATTACACAATGACATTCCTGGTGGTGATGGCATTCTGGAGTAATGGACACGACGTTCCGCATGGAATAACATCCATCCTGGAAAGAGCTGAGGCAGGGAAGCTCTCTCACCCCACTCCCAAAATGACATGAAAGAGAATGCAAGTGCTGTCTGCGTCCATGTGAAGTTTATCTCTCTTCCTGTCTTTCATCACTCTGGTTATTAAACCTCCATCCCCAGAGCTGGCCGATGTCTAATTACACCAATGGTAAACAAAAGGAGGGTTGAGGGAGGGGGAGATGAAAAACCGCAGCTGGACAGTGCCGTGTTATTATAATTCTTTAAGCGATACTGTTAACTTGGTCAGGCATTCTAGCCCAGCACCTAATAACAGCTCCGAGGTAATTACAGGTCTAGTGCTGGGGCGGCTCATACTGAGCTGAGCTAGATGCTTGTTAACTTCCCTCAGGCCAAAGGCCGGTGAGTTCCCCCGCACTTCAAGCCGAGCATTAGTGCTTAATGTGTTTTTTTTTTTTTTTTTTTCACAGATCACCAAACTTAAGAAACAGTGTCAAACCTCTAATCACATATAATGTACTTCGCCAAAATTGGAAGCTCATAGAGAGAGAAGGAATTTTCAAACGACGAAACCTTTTAAGAGCAAGTTAGGGTCATATTTCAGCTCACATTCAAAGAAGGAAAAAAATGTAAGAACTTAAATACTTGATAAGACAATAGATAAGGGTATATTTTTACTGCATGTCTACCAATCATCATTTAGTGTTTTTTAATATTTTTCTAATACTATTTTAGAATTTATTAAGGTTTGTATTAGCTTTTACTTTTATATTTTAATTTTAGTTGTAGTAATTTTGTCAGGAGTTTGTCATTTTATCTATTTTGTTAATTTAATTAGTACATTTTCTATGTAATATTAAAGACAAAATGTTCATTTTGGGGTGGAGTAACTCCCCAAAGTTCACCAATGTTTCATCAGTGGACAACTTGGTATCAATTTTATATAACATTTATTGTATTTTAGATATACAGTAGCATAACTGTTGTCGTAATTACAGTTATCATGAACTGTCAGAAAATTGTCAAAATGTAAATAATGTTAAATATTATGATTGGAAATCATTATATAATTAAAAATACCAAACATTATTATATTAAATATGATTTGATATTTACTTTTATCTTGACTCTAAAATGGACTCACTTTCATAAAATTCATTCTAAAAGTTATTTCATCAGTTGGAAAGCGCTTATAACCTTGTGCACTTGTGTCTCTCAATATGGGTCAAGATGCAGCGCTAACAGCCTGTCTTTTTGAAAGCTTTGATAAGAGTGTTTTCATATTGGAACCATATGCACTCTCAACACTGCCACAAGGGAACGGCTGTCACAACGGCCTCGCAACTTCCTGCTCCAAATCTAAATATTTACACTCCAGACATCCCAAGTCGTGCCAAGGAGAGGGGTTGATGTTTTGGGTTACGTAAAGTCCAATCCTTCAGAACAAATCAAGCAGATTTTCCTCATTAGACTGGACACATAGTGTGCAAGGTTTAGGAGCTTTGAGTTTAGACACTACTGTATAAGTGGGTGAATCCGACTTACACATGGCATATGATGTAAATTATTCTCAGCAGGATATATTAGATATGTAGTTTGTGTTCGCGTCAATTAGGTATTTAATGCACTAGCTTTCACAAATGCATATTTTTAAAGTGTAGCAGAGAGAAAACGCTGTTCCTTTTAAAAGATAAGAAATATACATATATATACAATATGCATTACAAAGCACCTGAGAAGATTCCAATTCAGACGCATCCAATATTGTGATTGTGAATTAAACTTATGAACTCATAAACTCCAGGTCCTTCATGTTTCATTGCCTCACATTCATAATTAGCTCTGAATTATGTGGGTATTAGCACTAAGCTTTCAGACCACCCCAAACTAGAGAAATAATGAGAAGCAGAAACTGGATTAGGACAGCTGTTCTTAGACTGTTTTTCCACCCCAACTTAAAAGATAATTTATTTAATTAATAGAATCTTGTGCCAAATATACTTAACTGAATATTGGATACTTGGGGCTAATTGTTTATAATTTTGTTTTATTTTAATTTAACGCATAACATCAGGGCTGGCGCCAAAACCATTTATTTATACTAGCAACACGTGCCCTGAATTTTTCTGACACTTAAATGATGTTTGAAATGAAGATGAAAATATATATATTTATTAGTATACATTTTGATTTAATGACGTTAGCTGAATTTTAGAGTCCTTTCTTTTTCACAGGACGCCAGAACATGAATTTATTGAACATATAAAGTGTGGTTACTTTAATGTCTGTGCCAGCTATAAACTTGACAGTAGCTGAACTGAAAGAGAAAACTGATAAGGATAGTGTTTCCATTAATATATGATATATTTTTGTAGCCAAAAACCCAGAAATGAGATGCATTTTAGTACCTTTGGTTTCGTCATCCTGATCTCAATCATTTTTTGAATGGGTTTTTGGTTAAATACTTGAAATAAGATCGATGAATAACACACATTTCAAATACAATTTTCATGTTTATGACATGAAGTACATCATTAATACTCCCTAGGTATTATTATTTTTACGTTTTTACATAGCTTGAGAAAGGCTGTTGCAAATGAGGATGTTGGGGTCATTAACCATCATACCAAACAGCTACTTACCTACTCTCTAGTCCACTTTTACTGCTTAATTGTGCTGATAATCTAGCTCTTGCAATCTAATAAAACTCATTAGATAAAAAACATCCCTGAATTTTGCTAATTTCTACCATAAGTGAATATTAAACTTGGGCTTAGAACACACTATGGGAAATATCAATGGCTAACCTGTATGAGCTGATCCCTTCGATGCCTTCTGTGGACTGTTGGAGCGATTTCGGTTCGGTTGACGTCGTTCGCCCACTGACCGGGCAGTTCGGATACGGACTTCGCTCACTTTGAAAAAGGCCACCATGAAAGGTTGCCTCTCTAAAGCGCCATCACGACCTACTAACCCCGCTTCCTTGGGATTGATGCTCCAGCCTTTAAACAGAAACAGTGATATAAATGGGATATTCCTTGCCCATCAAACTGAGCAGAAATTCAGCTACAGCAACAAATGAATCGTTAGTATTTAACAGATTAGGCTATATTTTATATTAAGTTGAATTTTAATTAATTAGTACTAATTGGAGGTTTTAAATGGAACTAGCTACAGCCTTTATCAGCTGTAGTTAAACTCGTTTGTGATAATGTTCAGCAATGAGTATTAGGTCACACTTAAAAAGTTCAGATAAATCATTACTTTTTTATTTAATTTTTACTAATGCACCTTATATATTTTTAGCAGCATCCATTTATTGAGATCACTGTGCTGTTCTAAGAGTTAAAGTGAACCCAAGACAAAACCTCTGATAATTATAAGGTGTTGAATGTCTCAGTTTAGTAAACCAGGTTTTGTTCATGATCTTTTTCAGCTTGACTTGGACAATATTTAGTTGATTCCAGATATTGAGTGTTCCTGGAATGATTTTTATGACGGGCTTACCTCTATTGATAACAAACATGTGTCTTTTAAAAAACAAATTGTGCAAATGGTTCTTTTCTACATTATTACATTTGATTTGTGAGGGTAACGTCGCTTGGACTAAAGCAAGGAATTTCAATCTTCAGTCTAGCTGTCCTGTTTTAAACAATTACATAATAGATACACAGGAAAGCTAAAGTTACGTAATTGCATTTTAAATGAAACAACTCTTAATCTAAATAAGCCTATGCAATTTTGGGAAAAGAATGACTTCAGATGTAAAAAAAGGATTCAGTACTTTCTTTTTACGTAATGGACAATCCCATACAAATTTAAAAAAAAACATTTTGCTGCTGCAGGATTGTTGTTTAAAGTACCTATAATTATAGATATGAATATTGACATGAAAAACAGATCAATGCATTTAATAGCTGTTCACTGTAGTTTTAAACCATTTTCGACAATAAAAAAGAAACAACCCTTAAACTGTTGGATGGAGTCTGCTGGTCCTGACCAATTGGAACTACTTTTTTACCACTTTTTTTAATAGCTGCAGATTATTGCTGCACATTTGACAGGTCGTTGCAGATTATGAGGGGTCTTCCTCAAAGGTCTGTTTAAGGGCCTCTACTTTATTATTATTATTATTATTATTATTACACTAATAACCTTGATTTAATATAAGATTTTAATTTTAATTTTTAAATGCTGATGACACTGTGATTTATAGTAGCATGCCCCAAATTACACCAAGCTGTGTCATCACTACAGATTGCTTTTGACGAAAAAGTATTATGCATCCTGTATCTCATCTTAAAATGATCTTACCACTGCTGGTCTCCACACTGATCTGTAGACCCAGATTATGATGTGGACTCATCACCCAGAGATTACTAGTTGCTGTGATGTCAAACTCCAACCAACCTTCTTCAGTGGCCCACAACCTGCGAGATTCCAGCAGAAACATGTCGGCATCCCTGCAAATGAGCAAGTCCGTAGATCATTAACTGCTATAGATACTATTCACAGGAATGCTATTTTTTGACATGTAAAAAATAATAATAATAATAATAATTAGTGTTGTCAAACCATTAATCGAGATTAATCACATCCAAAATAAAAGTTTTTGTGTGTACTGTGCATATTTTTTATGTATATAAATACACACACAAACAGGATATATCTTGAAAATATTTACATGTATATGCAATTATATATTTATATTCTTATATTTTATATACCTAAATATATTTTATATATAAACATAACATATTTATCTTAAATATATACATGCTTGCGCTTATATCTATATATAAATAACACGGTACATTTATTTCAGATGCACATAATCATAATGAATCGTTTGACAGTGCTAATAATATTCTGAACTTAAATAGAATATGCCACTTATATAGAAAATGCCAATATAAAATATATTACATGCCAATAAATAAAAAAATCCAACTGTCATTTGCAAACACATTGTCTTCTAATTAACAGATTCAATTAATGCATCCATGAATTTAATTAGCAAAAACTGTTTCCCACTTTGAGATGTTAAGAGCTATTTTATTTAGTCTAGTTAGTTAGTTGTTTCCCATTGCACAGCATCTTTCACCTCATCCTGTTGTTATCTTCAAACATTGTTAAATATTTTCCAAGATCATTTTAAGACATGTATTTATTTATTTAAAAAAAAGAATAATAATTTGTCAAATTTAGAGGAGCTTCGTCACATATTTAAGAACAGAGACAAAAGTTTGATCACAGTAGCCTTACAGGGAGGCCTGTCCCATTATAGTAATTACACACTATGCATGGTAATAAGCATTGGCCAGGTCACTTCAAAGCTGTCGGTCACACAGGTGTTCTGGGAATGTCCCTGCAGCCCCTCGTTATTGCTCATTAATTAGAGCTGCTCTCTAAGGAGCTCCATATGAGGTTCTTTCCTCCGGTGGTTCACACGTCACATTCGACATGAACTCATCATACTTATGCTGACTCATACTGTTTAGTACAACCAGTCACACAGCTTCACCTGGACCGGGGTCCGAATGAGACCACAGGGGAGCTGCCAACTCTAAAAGCACAACTGTAAAGCCTCTTATAGACACATTAAATTAACCGGTATAATAAAGTCAGAAGTGTCAGGTTTTTTTTTTGGTTACATAAATCGCATTTATTGCCTCTGTCATTGGCTGCTGTTAAAATGGACCTATAGTTTAATAGCTTCACGCTGCCATTGCATGCATACAGGACCGTCTTCACATATGGCTTGGGAGGATTTTCCATGGAGGCCAGATGTACATGAAAACAACCAGGGATTAGAATATATACAAACAGAAAAGTAATAACTCTACAGTCATGGCAAGCTGGATTTTTCATGGGGTATTGATGGATTGTCATGAAAACAAAACCTGATCTATGCTGTGATTTCAAAATAAATACAACTGACAGTGTTTAAAAATGAATCTCGGCTTTCTCCAGAACAGTTTTGTCCCAATATAATGAAGTATTCAAAGCTGTTTTGAATAAAAGTGCCACATATATATGTAAATGGGTAAAAGATGTTAAAATGTCCTCATCAAGAAATTTCAAAAAGTGATCTCATGTCCATAGAAAGCACATTAAACGGAAGTAAAGTACTTTTAAGGTTTTAGGTCCAAAATTTGGTTTAAATAATGGTGCGTTGTCATTCAGTGTAAGACAATATTTATGTAAAAATTCAACGTGCTTATTCTGACTTGTACATATTAATATATACAGTATAAATAAATAAGGGAGCATATAAAATAATTTTTACTGTGTTTTAAATTAGTTAAAAAAAAAAAAAATCTTTATGACAAATGGGCATTACAACTAATAAGTGTTTGAGATAATTTGTCTTTATGCCATGAAGTGATTTTTGTTGTAAATATGCCTGACAGAACTGTTACACTGAATGACATATTAGTCTGTGTTTTCAGTAATCAATTTCAGACATATCCAAACAAAGGAAGATGGGGAATGTCTGCAAACAGTCATTCCTAGTGGTGTAGAAATTAAACACGCATGACATAGCATAAAGGTTCAGAGAAACAACTACAGTCCAACCACTTGGAAAACCTTCTTACATTCTATTGTTTCTTTACATTTAAGGCCATGTGAAGCTTGGTGACTTGAGGTTCACTACAGTATGTTGCTGAGTTAGGTCAAATCGTCTTGCCACATGGGCTAAATTTAGCCAGATATACAGTACAGCCCCTCTGCACCACCTCCATGGCCAAGTTATTTTTTGCTTCATGGATTAAAGGCCTACACACTTCAGAAGTTTCTTTCAGCCATCTTGTGCATCCGCTTAGCTTAGCTATACCGCATTCCCCCAACCGATGTGTTTTTTAAAGATCACAAACCATAAACACAGTAATTATGCTGTTACGACTTGACAAGTCTGCAAATTAATCTGTTTGTAAGCAAATACATTGTGCAAGCCACACATCATTTGGGATTTACATGCAGAAAGTGGCATGTAGGGAAATGCCACAAAGCACGCTATAATTTGCACCTTTTTCTGATACAATGACTGGCAATGCATAATCTCAAGATATGACTAAAAATAAAAGACTCCCACTGCAGGTTTGAGGAAAAACATTGTGTCTATTGTTCGACTCAGGATGTACACCAAGTGAACACTTTCTGATAAAGATTAGAAACTATTTGGGAGAGAAACATGTAGCTCATTGTTATCACTGTTAGCAATTTTTTTGTTGTTGGTGCCTTTTTCTGTTAAATAATAATAATGAAAAAAATACGGCTTCACAGCCACATCTTATTGGTGAGTTTTGGACACTTCGCCGGTCCCACCATCTGTCTTTCTCAAGGAGATATCCCTCCCACCACCCACAAAGTCAATGTTTGACGTGTGTTGGTGGGTTCTTTTTTAGACGCCAAACTAGAGCTATTTCAGTTGTGCATCGTGGTCATGGCCTTAGTCTACATTAAGTACATGTTAGACAACCTCTGCTGTGCTTAGTGATAGACGCTTGGGCTTGATTTAAAACATAGTCAATTACTCAGCTTCAAAATCATGTATAAGCAACAAAAGCTACCGTAAATATCTCAATTGAAGGTTAATTGTACTTAAATCTGATTAAATTTACTAGGCACACAATAATGACGGTTAAGGGGTACATACCTCAAGTCATGATTTAATATGCTTTTGGTAAAGCAGGAAGAAAGGGGTTTACTCTAGCTCTTTAACTACACAAAAACGGTCAATGTTACAACCGACTGCTATGCACTCCTGTTGCACAATTGAATTTACATAAAGCATCACTGTTTCCAAACAATAACATTTTAGTTGTAAATCTGAGTTATTTAATTTTAGTGAAGTAGGAAGACCAAGCTAAGTAAACCTAAATGGTTTAATGTAGTAACTTAATTTAAGTTGTGCTTCATGCATGTTTTTGAAAGAGAAAACTGTTTGTTTTTATTACTATTTATAATAGATATTTGACTACACTAATCAACTATACTAGCACATAAATGTCCCTATTTTATTATGGATTCATATTTTTACCTTTCTCTGCTCATTTACCTTTCTGGATGTTTACCAACCACCTGGAACACGCTAAGTAGGAATGTCTCATTGCGGAAGGCCCTGGTCACACACTCCTTGTAGATCCTGAATTCAGCAGCTGTGATGGCCTCTCCCTCTGGAATCTGGGACATGTTGAATTTGAACTCTTTATGGTGTCTTCTCTGTGGAGACAGCTCTCTGTCATTTTCCACTGTCCAACGACAAACACAAAAGGACAATGATATGTTTTAGTGTGCTTGACGAACCACTATTGATGTGTAATTTGCATGTTTGTATACTCTAGGTCACACTCAATATTCAGTTTCAAGTTTGTGAGACCTCAATTTATGCATATGCTCATAAAATGGTATTTGATCTTCTTCTAAGACACACGTTAAAGACAAATACAATCTGACTTAACTAATAACACACAAACTGGTGTGCCTGCCCACATGAAAATGCAAATTTTGTCTTTGCCACTAGGTACCACTTTTGGAGCGGTAAAAACTCACAAACACTGCTTTAAATGAAAAAATGGGAAAATGAATCGTTGAAATAATCATTTGGGAGTCGTTGAACAAATAATATAAAAATAAATACATATTATACGAAAATATTTTAGACCTTGCATGTCAAACTGTTGTTTGGGACTCCTAAAATTAAAATATGAACCTTTCATAACCTATAATAAACTGACAAATATGTTCTTCTCAAGAAAAGTTAGTGTGAACCTACTTAAAATCCCAAAAACTATTATTGGACCTTAAAAACACATTGGAGTGACACGCCAAGCTGGAAAAGGCTAAGAAAGCATTGCTAAAGATACCTTCTCTGGAGATGTGTACAAAAAGAAAAATAAATAAATTATAAATTAAAATAGAGAGAAAGAGAAAGAGATACTGTTCATGAAAAGACACATAACCGTTGCTGTTAAAATACTGAGACGTTTACCTGTTCCACAACAGTTCTTGGAAAATGCTGAGGCCCAAAAATGCACAATGCTTTGTTTAGAGTAAAAGGGCGGTGCACACCAACACCAAAACCTCTTCCCAACTTGGAGCATCATGGTTTAGCACTGCCTTAGCCTCTTAAACTCTGCGTCCAAAAATCCAAAATTTGGGTAGGCGGAAATTGTCTAAAAAATTGTTTTATTCCTCCCTACAGTTGGAATAGAATAACTCTTGCATAGATTATGGTAGAAATAAATTTAATTTTTCCTGTACTTGCTGGCATGTGTTGGAAACAAATTAAATTGTTTGCAGGAGCTGAGGCCCTCAGAACCGGAATTATACACTTTCAAATTTCAGTTTACAACAAAAAATAAAAAAGCGCCTCTTTTTTTTTTTGCCTTTATTATAACATAGACAATATATACAATAATTTTAATCAATTTCAACAGTGTTTTATGTAATT
>JAUCMU010000106.1:0-20838 GCA_032275025.1 Enteromius treurensis | reverse complement strand
GAAAGCATAGGAACTGAGAAGTGGTCTGTGGTCACCACCTGCAGAAGCACTCCTTTATTGGGGGTGTCTTGCTAATTGATTGTCAGTCAGTGTTGCTTCATAAGTGGAGATTAATCGAGATTAATAATTTGACAGCATTAGTTTTGTTGTGATTATATCTGAAAAATTGGTGATAAATGGCTTTTTATTTGTAATTCTGTGTTTGATGACAAGTGATGACAATAGGAGAATTGATTTGTTTTTTTAACTAAACTGTGGTGCAGAATAAAGTTTCTGTGTCACTAAATGTTTACATTGGAAGCTAAAAGATAAAGCATCTGTTAGATGTGTACATGTATGTAGTGTAGAAACTATTTTCTCTCAGAAATTGCAATCAAATTTCACAATCAAGTCTCTGCCATCACATTTTGACTACTTGATGTATGACCAGGTATGACAAATACACTGAAGTAATATTATCCTCTCATCTACAGTTACAACTGGCTTACCTTACCTTTCCTGTCGTGTGATACAGTCCAGCCATGGATAAGATTTTGGAAGCGCTGGTCAGCTCCTCCCATCCCCTGACTGTCAAACGGGCAATTGTGAAAAAAGTGATTGAGGCTGCGGAAAAGGAAGTGACTGAGGAGCAGTGCCAGGCCTTGTACCATCTCACCACCCGCCTTATTCTCCAGGGCGAGGAGGCTTTTCAGAGACAGGTTGGCCTCCAAGTTCAAGAAGCGTATGCACGTTACCATCGCGACGAGTTTGCCCGCTTCCTCAGCAAGGAATACGTGCTTGGTCTCCTGCAGCAGGGCTATGGCTCTCTAGACCGCAGAGACCCTGCCATCTTGGACTTTCTTCACGGTTCCCTCCGACTGCTCATCAGCTGCCCGGCTGTGTTGGAGTTGGCACCGCTGCTACAGACCGAGGTCCTACGCATCATCTGTGAACGGCCAGAACCAGCAACTTGTGCCAAGCTGGCCACCATACTGACAGACTTCCCTCAGTGCGTCCCGCGAGAGAAGGCTGGAGTTCTCTTCTGTCAGCAGCTTGTGCGCACCTTCGCGTATTTCCACTGTCCTGCCACTGAAGAGCGGGAGTTGCGGGAGTATGTGACCCAGGTGACAAGGGTGAGCGTGCTGCTGCAGGGCATCTGGAAAGCCGAGCCGGCCACACTGCTACCGTCACTGCAGGAGGTGTTTGCCATCATCTCATCCACAGGTCAGTAAGCTGTGGTTCCTCTTGGGATGATATTTTCAATGACGGAAATCAGAATGAATGGGAAAGGAGTTTTAAAAAGAATGAAGAAGCACTATAAATATATTATTTAAAAAAATCCCCATAGTAGACATAATAGACACAAGGGTCAGAAAATAATGATTATTATTATTATTATTATACAAAATGTAAATTGAAAAGATTTTGTAATTTAAAAATAAAAACAGCAAGAATAATACACATAAATAATCAATTTTTATGTCTTTACCCTGCATGTCATGTGACCATTAACCATCAGCAGAGAACCATTAATGTGAATGTTTTGGTAAATTAGTCAAATCTTAAATCTGTGGGGTTGCTTTAAATACATGCAACACATTAAATCTTGTGAAATGTTACAATATTATAATAATTAACCTTTAAATGAAAAAGTAATAAACAATTTTTTAAAAGTAGATTATCTTTGACTTTTTATGCTTTAAAACAATATATTATATTTTATATATTATATTATTTTATATTTATATTATATTTTTTTATGCCTATATTTGAAGAGTCTGAGGCACCTGAGGAATTGGCTAGTGTGCATTTAATATTTCTGCTGAATTTTGAAATTTGTATTTGGAATTTAAATATGTCGTCTAACGTATGCCTATTAAAATGCATTTTGAAACAATGACTGAAAGGCAGCAACACAACAGGCCATTCAATTATAATGGTCTGGAATTACTGAATTACAACTATTTTGTCTTGTATAGTTTTTTTAGGCAAAAAGCTAAAAATATTAAAGGGCTTTCAAGAGAAATCAATAAATCGATAGTGAAATGTACACTTTTAAAAAGGCTGGGTTATATACAATCCCGCACTGGGTACAATATGGACAAACCCAGCTGGTTTGGTTACTTCCCTTAATATTTAACCCAACTGTTGGTAGAAAACAACCCAGTCGCTGGTTATGTCCATATTTAACCAAGCAATTTTTATAGTGTATGAAATGACCCCTTTAAAAATCCTAAATGTACAAATGCACATGACAAATATGAAATCATAATGTAACGTTTTCTAATGATCATTCCACAATGTGTTTGTTTTGATTTCAGACCCTTCATTTGAACCCTCGATTGCTCTAGCAAGCCTGGTCCAGCACATCCCTCTGCAAATGATCACAGTCCTCATCAAAAGCCTCACCACTGACCAGAATGTTAAAGATGCCAGTATGACACAAGCACTCTGCAGGTCAGACAGCGTGTGTGCACGCTCTTTGTAAAGCCAATGAATAGTGCTTTTGTGCCTGTTTAAAAGACTAAGCCCTTGATTCAACTGCCATCATGTTGTTTTCTCTAATTCTTGTGTGCTTTAAGTATGTGGTAATTGCATTTATGCAAGTCATTTAGAAAGAGTGTAGTGTTCAGATTTGAAATGAGTGTTTGTTTTCTTGTCGTTTTTTTTTTTTCTAGAATTGAATGTTGAGGTCAATATGTTGCCCGTGCTCTTTTTTTGTGGGTCCGTTATTCTTATGTAAGGCTTTTATTTTGTATGTTGCCTGTCCTGACCCTGTTCTCCCTCTCTGTCTTTTTCAGGATGATTGACTGGTTGTCCTGGCCTCTAGCAAATCATGTGGACACCTGGGTCATTGCTTTATTAAAGGGACTTGCTGCTGTTCAAAAGTTCACCATCCTCATAGATGTCACGTTGCTCAAAATTGAACAGGTGTGTGTCTGTGTGTATACTGTGTGTTAAAAAAACAACAACAACAACAAAAAAAACAACTCATAAAAGAGATTTTCAAAGTTACATGTGTAGAGAATCACAAGCAACAACAGCATTAGAGTTCTGGTTTGTGGAAAGCATCAGGAAATGGAATGGATCAGAATTTAGTTAATTATTTGAGATCATTAACTGTTTTTCCTCAAAACTGCCCGGCAATTGTTTTTATGTGTATGAATGTGTTTTTGTTTGTCTGTTTACAGGTCTTTAATCGTCTCTGGTATCCTATTGTGAGACAGGGAGCGCTAGTGGTTCTTTCACACATGCTGCTTAGTTTCCAGCACTCTCCTGAAGCCTTCCACTTAGTAAGGCCATTATGAACATTGCTCCAGTCTCTTTTTCATTTGCGTTTAATATTCAAATCAGTTAGAGCATTGCAAATGTCTGTAGTGCTTTTAAGGAGCTTTGGTTTAAAGTGTCTGATTTAGCATTATAATTTCTGCTTTGTAATCATGTAACATGAATTCTATAACCCTTATCATTTGTACCAGGTGGTTCCTCATATAGTTCCACTTGTAAAGTCTTTGAAGAACGATGGCCTTTCCAACAGCAAAACCTTCCTTCTGCAGTTCGCAGAGCTCATCCACTGCATGATGTATCAATATTCTGGCTTCCCAGACCTCTATGACAGTATTCTCGAATCCATTAAAGTAAGATATGAGACAGGGAATCTCTGATTATTTATCTTGTGAGCTAACTTAAGAATGTGAAATAGCTAACATGTCTTGTGTATGACTGCTGAATTTATTTAGCATTTTGACCTTGTTTGTAATAACTCATTTATAGAGTATTGTTCAGGTGTTCAGGGTCAGTAAGGTTCAAGACTAAAGCTATTTGATCAAAATGACTGTAATAACTCATTTATGGTGAAATTTTACCTGAAATATTTTTCATTTTAACATTTTCAAATGTTATTTTATCTCTGCGATGGCAAACTAGAATTTTTAGCAGCCCTTAGTCCAGACTGCAGCGTCACATGATCTTTGAGAAATCATTTTAATGGAATGCTCAAGAAACATTTATTTTGAGTCTTTTTAAAAGTTCAAAGCACAGCACTTATTTAAAATTGAATATTTTGTAACATGTTGTCGCTCAATTGAATACAGAAGAAATTAATTTCTTTCTTTAAAAAAATAAAATAAAATAAAAAGTCTTCAGAACAGTAGTGTATTCATCTGTTTTATACCCACCTCTGATTCTGTTGTAGGAACTACCTAAACCTAATGAGGAGAAGATCAAATTTGTTCTGAACCAAAGTGCCTGGACCTCTCAGTCAAATTCATTTGCCTCAGGCCTGCTTAAGATCACAGGAAAATCAGAAACGGGGAAGACAGGACTTGTGAATCTGGGCAACACGTGCTACATGAACAGCATCATCCAAATTTTATTTATGGCAACCGAGTAAGTTTTAAATTTGTTTCATATTATGTGATCTCTTTCTCAACTGTTCTACTGTAATCAATCTAACATTCTCTGTGTGCAGGTAGCATACATTTTTAGAATGTTTTAATGTCTGCATGTGCATACAATAAAAAATCCTCATGAATTCAAATATGTATAATACCTTTCCGACTGCAAGATATTTGCCAGCTCTTAACAGTCTCTCTTTTTTGTCAGTTTCAGACGGCATGTTATGTCTCTGCATTTGAATGGCAGCAGTGCCCTCATGAAGAAGCTCCAGCTTCTTTTTGCCTTCTTGGCCCACACACAGGTATGTTTATCTACTGTGCAATTTCCTGTCTGTCCTCTGATTCATTGCAGCAGTTGGCACTGCAGGGTAGGTTTGCTAAATGAGAGTATTAAGCGTACTTGCTAGTGGTTATTTATCATGTTTTTTGCCCACCAGAGAGCAGCATATTCTCCAAGGGGTTTTTTGGAAGGTTCTCGGCCACCGTGGTTTACAGCTGGATCCCAACAAGACTGCTCAGAGTATTTGCGCTTTCTGCTGGACAGGTAAACTCAGAAAACAGCATCCTTTTCTGTAACCGTAAGAATGATGTTTAAGAGTTGCTGTAGGTAAGCATACAATTTTGCTGTAAATGCTTAATTGTGCTTCACTGTAATGAGTATACATTGCAGAGAGTAAGAGCTGTTAAGATGTGTAATAAGTAACTAAATAATGTCTGTTATTAATGTTTAAATATGCATTGAAAAAAAAAAGTGTGTATGTATATATATATATATATATATAAAATCTATTAGTGGTGGCCCGTTATCGGCATTATTATGAGACCCTTATCGCGCGATAAAAAAATATCACCGTTAATCTATTAAGTGGTGTTGGGAGCTGGGGCTATACTACGCAAGCTTTGATGATTTTCACCGGGTTTCACACTGCACGCGTCAGCAGCGCGTATTATTTCCGGTGCCCATGTTAACAGATGAGAGCTTTCACACAGCACGCAGGGGCGGCGTGGCAGGAGCAGAGCAGAGGTATATAGAATAATATAGACAAAACCTTCTCTAAGGACCCCCTGTAAAACTAGTCCCATCCGAGTATGGCTTTACTTTTTGTCATTATTTAGGTAGCACACATATTCTGATTGCCTTTGGCAGAATTCAAATCAGCCATTTACATCTAGATTAAAAAAATTAATCTACGCCCACCCATAATGTATATTAAGATTCAGTTTTTCTGTTTGATAGATTTAAATAAATCATAAAATGGGATATTAAATTACTATTTAAATGATTACTTGTCTAAGTTATAACCATTTTGTTTACATGTGAATTTTTTTTAACCCAAGTCCACATGAGAAACACTTCTTTGCAAATAAGACTATGTTAAATTAATAATTGCAAACTTTTAGCCCAGTACGATCTAATTGTGTTTGTTGTCTTGAAGTTTTACTACGAGTGTCAGTGAAACCACATGCATGACCCTGGACTACAAAACCAGTCATAAGTAGCACAGGTATATTTGTAGCGCTAACCAAAAATACATCATATGGGTCAAAATGATAAATTCAGTATAAGTTCTTTCATACAAATAATCATTAGGAAATTAAGATCTTGTTTATGGAAGATATTTAGCTTTAATATTATATCAAAACCTTTTTTTTTTTTCCATTTGTAATATGCATTGCTAAGAACTTCATTTAGACAACTTTAAATTAGATTTTCTTAATATTTCCCAAATATAGAACCCCAAATACCTCAGGCTGTATCTCCACCAAATATTGTCCTATCCTAACAAACCATGTATCAAAAGCTTTTTTATTTACCTTTTAAATATGTCTCAATTTAAAAAAACAACAACAACAACAAAAATAAACATTTATGACTGGTTTTGTGGTCCATGGTCACCTCTGTGTATATAATTCTGTAATAATTAGTTAACTACAAAAGCATATAAGATTTTTTGTCATTGAGTATTTAAATTGATTAAAACCCTGAAAACAATAAAATAATGTATTTTTAAAGCACTTTTATTTTAGGGACTTTCATCTAGTTGCTTATTAGCATGTATGTTTCTAGAATATTAGTCATTTATTAGTAGTAATTAAGCACATATTAATGCCTTATTGTACATCACCTGATACCTACACTTACTAATTGTTAAAGAAACAGCAAATTAGGATTTTATTGATGGAAAAGTTGTAAATAATAGTGAATAAGTGTTCCCTATTCTAAAGTGTTGCCGTATTTTCTTATATACAACAGCAGGGGGAGCTCATGCATTTCATGTATTTGTTTTGTTCTGTCATGTGATATTAAGGTTGCATGAAGAAGAGAAGACTCTCTCAGCTCTTCAGGTGTCCAGCGCAAAACCTGAACCTGCAACCACTTCTGCTGAACCTCTTCCCAATGCTGTAAGTCAGCCAGTCTCTGATATGCCATCACATCCAGATCCTGCGGTAGCCAATGGAGACGGCCGCACTCTAGTGGAGCGCATGTTTGGTGGTCGACTCTCTACAGCCATTCGCTGCCTGCAATGCCACAGCCTGTCAGAAAAAGAGGAGCCATTTACAGACCTCTCTCTTGCCTTCTGCCCCTCGATGTCCAAGTGCCATGGTCCCACCGATGAGCACCAGAGCTCATCTGTGGGACCCTGCCAAGGGGTGGTGAACGGAGGCAGCGAGTCCTCGGAGGTCTCAGTAAAAGAAGGTACAGGAACCAGGATGGAGAGGCCAATGGTGGAGCCCACACTGTCTGTACCAGATTTGGTCGACTACTTCCTAGCTCCGGAGATCCTTGAGAACGAGAACTGCTACTTCTGTGAACGCTGCGCCTCACTGCAAAGAGCCGAGAAGGTCATGCGGGTGGTGGCGGCACCCGAGTACCTCATTCTGACTCTGCTGCGCTTCTCATACGATGCCACCCGCCACGTCCGTCGCAAGATCCTGGACAACGTAGGCATCCCGCAGCACATGAGCCTGCCTTTACGCCAACACGGTGTCTCTGTTTCATCATCTTCCTCATCTGACACCCCCGAGAGCAGTGAGAATCTGGCTAAGAAGCTCAAGCCTTCACAAAAGGAGGATGGGATGACAGAAAACAGAGCAAATAGTGAGACAAACGACACCGATTCGGAGATGCTGTCAGTGCCGTACGTTTTGAGTTCTGTTGTAGTGCATTCTGGGATGTCCTCCGAGAGCGGTCACTACTATTCGTATGGAAGGAATGTGAGTGGCACAGACGGTTATGTAGCTCACCCAAGTTCCAAGTCCTTAGAAAGGTCCAGCCTATCAGAGAGTTCGACGGCCTCGCAGGAAGTGATGGGATGCGCTGACCAAAAGTCCACGGACTGGTTCTTGTTTAATGACAGCCGAGTGACTTTTACAAACTTTGATTCATTGCAGAACATCACCAGTCGCTTCCCTAAGGACACAGCCTATGTCCTGATCTACAGGAAACAAGAGGTCACTGGACAACCAAGCAATTCTGGACCAGTTGTAAATGGCTCAAGACTGAGTGGAGAGCCGCCCCTGCAGAAAGAGCTGATGGATGCCATTACCAAAGACAACAAACTCTTCCTACAGGTGGGAATACTTTGACTGCATTTATTTGATCTAAATACATTTAATAAAGGTAATGTTCTGAAATACCGTTATCATTTTTAAAGTTACAGTTTTAGACATTTTAGTATGTTTTATTCCTGTGACCGTTTTTACTGTAGATTTAACGCCAATGTATAATCTGTTACATTGTCTGTGGCAGAACACTTATTTTTTTCAAGTACATGCAATTTTCATATAAGACTTGCATGCACATTTTCTATCAATATTTTTAAATTAAAATACATTTTTTTGTTGTACAAATATCAAATATCATTTCTTTTCCTTCCAGGAGCAGGAGCTGAATGCCAGAGCTCGAGCTCTTCAAGCAACCTCTGCTTCTTGCTCATTCCGACCCAATGGTTCTGATGATAATGAGCCTCCTGGCAGCTGTGGACCCTCAGGTGGGGGCGGAGGAGGGGGCTTCAACACCATCAGCAGACTCGTCTTCTAAAGAAGGGTCACAGAAATAGCCTCAGAGCACTGGGCAGTCCCACTGACAACACCAGATTATTATTTTTTTGTCCTGATTGCCCACAATGTGGATAAGTGCGCCACCTCAGAACAGATGTGTCTTAATTTTTCTGGTTTGCATGCTTTTTCCCCTTTACACTGATGTTCATTAGATATTTATTGAAGCCCTTTGAGTACTATAGGTCAGAAATGGGCATGCAATAAATTTGTACAGAATACTGTCATAATTACGGCCTCATCCTGGAATCTTATTTGTTTCATTTTTTAAACTGAAATCATTAAGCAGAGAATGGTTTTAAAAATTAAAGCAAATATTTTTGGACCATACTATACAGTGAAATACTTGCATGAATATTTTAATTGGAAGTTTTTCAACTTCTGGTTTGAGGATTATAGTTATATCTGCTTTGTCAGTGATTTAATTATAATTAAGTTATTTTATTCATTCAGGGAATACTTTCTTGATTTAACTTTATAATGTTGAAGTTTTTTTATGTGCCTTTTAATACTTCCGATTTTACACAATTATTGGACTAGCTACACCTAAAACACCATCTCTTGCTGTACAGTGTTAATATGTAATAATTATGGTTTTGCTCTATAGTAAAGACTCATTACTGAAAATGGTCTAATTTTATTATTTAGAAAGCATGTTACAATTCATCACTGTCTAATTTTGTGTCATTGAATGGTTCAAACATTTGAGAACACTGTGTCTATTTTATTTCAAGGTTAGAGATGTAATTTCAGTATGAGAGCTCAGTGTTATATCAGAAAAGATGAAATTTCAGTTTTCAGTTACAATAAAACACAACATCAGTACAAATACATTTACATTTTTATTACTTAAATATAAAATAAAACATTTATTTTTTTGTTTAAAAATAAAAAAAGAAAGCAAAGTTTTTTAACAACTCTGAGGCTCAAGACATGTTCTAAGACAATAATCAAGCTGAGGTCTGTTTTAACTATTAGACTATCTTTTTACAGATCAATCCATAAGTCCACCCCCAACATCCCAGTGACCTCAGTTTGAACCAATGCACTTGTGTCCTTTAGTGAACCCCTAAACAACTTTGTTGTTGAGCATGAAGTCCATTTAAAATCAGTATAACATTATTGCCCTTGTGTATTAGCTTAGAATAGGCACTTAAGGCTATGGTGAAGCACTTCTTAGATGCACATATCTAAATTGGAGAACTAATACACACAGCAAAGTTGGCTTTGTGGTTTTCAAATGTGGGCACCAGCTTTAGTTCTTCAAAACCCCCCAGAGCTATTAGCTTTATAACAGCATTGAGCCTCTCACACAGTCTCTAAAACCATTCGGTAAAATCAATGACTCTGAATTATTCAAAAGTTGAGATCAACACATGTCTTTGCTACAGATTAGGCCACTCCCACTGACAATTTATTTTATTACTTAGAAATTGTTATTATAGTCTTATAATAATGTAACGACCATTTAACATTTCGTCTTTGGGTTTTGAAATCAATAATGGAATAAAACAACCAAGGCGTTGATTGGTTATATGTCACAGACTTAATATACTTAATATAAATTAAATGCACATCCCGATGAAAGAAAATAGGATAATAAACTGAACTAAACCAGTCCTTTGCTCTAAGCTGCAAACCACAGCAGTGAGTAGGCACAAAGCTTCAGAGATAACCAGTAAGGCGTTTAGCATTACAATAACATTCCAAAGATACCAATCCCACAAAACATGAACGTCCTTTACTGAAAGAAACTGTTCACTTTTCATCATTATATTGATAATTATCAGTGATATAAACTGTTTTTTTTTTAGTATTTATTTATCTGTCTGCATTGCTTCGAGTCCATTTGTATAATTATGTGTAGCCTGTTTACAGTAAACTCTTGTATAAAAAACATAACTAGCTATTTAAAGTCATAAACAATTCTGGTAGGTAAGTGCAGTCTATATAAATACGTTCACTTGTAGCGTTATGTTTTAACTGAATTTATGTTTTTCTGCGATTCGGTTCTTTCGAACAGTTCGTTTCAAGAGTCGGTTCAAAACAAATTCAGGGATTCTGTTACGCACCGACGTATTTACGTCATCGTGTGTTGAATATTACATGCTCAAACCTTTAAGAAAGCCAAATCTAGACACGCCTGGCTGTTGTGTTTACTGTAATGTTCACTTCAGTTTATTGCAGCATGATTCAGCACATAAAAAATATAAATATAAATAATGCAGCGTCTAAATATATTTGCAATCACATAAAACAACACAAACGTGTTTAGATTTCTTGAAAAAAAAAAAAGTTTTGACTGATAAAATAATAATTATCTAAAAGATATTATAAAATATTTATAATGATAATCTAAACTGACTGATTATGGCTGCTTTACAAATCCTCCAGAGTGAATTTGTGAACCAGCTTAGTAGAATCATAATAAAAAAAAAAAAAAAAAACAAGACTCAAAAGAGCAGCACTACTTTATGATCGCAGTCTCGAACGAGTTTTATTTGGGACGTGGGTGAGAGATTTGTTTACACCGATTCTTTGTAATAGGAGCCACCGTCCCAGTGTTTTCCTTCTGACGGGGCAACGCTCCAAGACTACATTTCCCATGATGTAATGCTCTTTATTCTCCGTCTTGACCGACTTCTCCCTGCGTCTATAGGCCAGAGGAGGCTGAGTTTAGGGAAAGTATCGACGTCTATGCTTGTCAATCAGCAAGGAGCCGTGGGGAGTGAAACTGGAGGGAAGGTCGACGATCGGGACGGATTTCTAGTCTAAAAAAGCACTTCAGTGCTAATGCGACCATAATGTTTAGGAAAAATAAGGAAAAGCTGTATATATTTTCAAGGAAACTGTTTTGGTTTACTTTGAAATAAGGCAATCAAGCAAAGCTTTCACTACTACTACGCCGAACTTGGCGAGTATCACTCTCTGCCTCGTTGCATTTGAGCTGGGAAAAAAACGAAAACAGCGGATTATTTACACCGACAAAGTGTGTAAACTACAAGAGGGCTCAACTACAGAAGGGTATTGCTGTGTTTGATATATTCCTCTCGCCAGAAGAGAGGAGTTTGTGTCGCTGTCGGGAAGAAGCTTCCCTGTGGACGTGCTGGAAGCCAGGAGCGACGGTATTTGTGTTTGTTTTAATAAACCCAATGAAAACACTTGGGCGCAACTTCCACCTCATATTTTGGGACTTTTGTTTCATGTGTTGCAGGTTGAAACACGAAACTTAAAGCGCGTATTTTCTAGGAAGGTTAGAAGAAAATGAGCGGAGGAGATGTGGTGTGCTCGGGGTGGCTCAGAAAGTCTCCACCTGAAAAAAAGTTACGTCGTTATGTAAGTAACGTTTAAAATCTTATTCAAATGCACTGACGGTGTTGTAACCGCAGGATTCATGCAAATCTAGACTACGCTTTCCAACAACCGCAGGTCAATCACTGCTCGCGGTCCGTCCGATCAGTTTCTTTTTTCTCTCGTTCAAAAATGCTGACAGGAACAGGGACCAGTTCCTCAAAGCGAGTGTTTGAACGCTGTCTGTGCGTTCATAACACTAAAATGGTTGTGAAATTGCATGTGCAAAAAATCCTTTTTTGTGGCGTCTCTGTCGGTTCCGTAGGAAACACCTACCGGTGTAGTGAGAGAACTTTTTGTTTGTGTGTTCTTTTTAAGGAAGCACGAAGTTTTTCTGATTCAATAAAGACAATTTTTTGAGAAGTATCACTTATAATTTACACAGTGAAACTCTCGCATTCCAGATTTGTAGAAAGTGCTGTTTCTTCCACACGGAGTGGGTCGCCCCCTCATGGGTGGCGCCATGTTGACATCACGTGACACAATTGACCAAGGTGCGAATAACAACAACAAAACTCATGTTTGCTTAATATAGCACTTCTATCTAGAGTTTAAGGTGTACATATACAAGTATGTCTGCATACAAATAGTTACAGTCCCTCACGGAACACAAGGACGGTCGCTCACAGCAGATGGAGAACTTGTGGTAGTCTGGTCAGTGAGGTGCAGCAGCCGGCCACCAATAACATGCCAACAATCTTTGGATTTGAATCGAAGAATGTCCGTAAGTGGATGCATGAAGTACGATATGGGCATAAACAGACAAAGTGTAAAAACAGCACAAACTCAATGCATCCATTGCATCAGCATAAGTCCAAAGTGTCTGGTATAGCTGGAAACAATAAGAGCCAACTATGAATAAACCTTAGTGATAAGCTTATTGTTTTTAGAATGTGGCTTGACCTGCAGACACCACTATCATGCATCTAAATCTAAACATGTTTATGTTCAGTTTACTTGTGCAAATGTTGTTGGAAGCATTCTTTAATGCAAGAAAGAGTGAACGTAATTGGGCATGGCTTTTTTAAAATCTAATCACAACTTTTTAAACTATAGTTTATACGCAGCTAATGTATAGAAAACAGTGATGGTATGGATACAGTAAATTGGAATTCTATTTAATGGTGTGATTGGCGTCAGCGATCATTACAGTTACAGCTGGTTCCGCGATCTGTGTATTTCGAGTGTGTTGTATTAAATATTGTCAAGGATTTTTAAATATTTCTCCAAATCATATGAAGTGGCTTTGTTTGCTGCTACTTTAGTTGCCAAGACAACTGAACACTTAACTCTCCTTTCTGTCTGCGCCGAATGACTCAATGCATTTAGTCATTCACGCAGTGTATGTGTACCATGGGGTCTTCCCTTCCTCTTAGTGGTAATATACACCAATAATCTGTAATGAAATCACTCACTTACAGCTCTGGCTGCTATCAAGCCCCAACCAAACATGTTAGAAATCTCCTTCAGGCTCATGTGAGGCTTTTTTTTATTGGATTCCTTTAATCTGGTGGAGCTCTGCTAGGAACATTGCTATTGAATTCATGTTTTATCTCATTGTGCAATCAGCAACACGGTTTAGACTCCAACAGCCAACTATTTGGCATATTTCACCATTGTTAAGAAGGAACACTCGAATGGCAGCTTACTGCTGCATTTGGCCTTGTAGCTGATGCACAGGCTTGAGAGAAGGGGTGTGATTTCACATGCTTTGAGCTTCCAGAGTAAACGGTAGTCTGTTGAACAATATTTCATGGCTCCAAATCTAATTAAAATGATTTCTGAGCTCATCCACACAATGCTATAATAAGATTAGATCCAAGAAAGAACGAGTGCTTTGTTATAACACACAATGTTCTCACAAGTCATTTTTAGATTTCGTCGTGCTTGAGACATGTTTAAGCAAAGTGATTGTGGACAAAAGCCTTTGTAGTTGTTTAGTTGGTTTTTAGACGAGAAGCTTCCTTCCCTGTATCCCTCTTTTCTTGTTGCAGTAAGTTTACGGTCTAGTTTTACTATAGTTTTGAAGTGCCGTCCTCAGCATTCGTCTGTGGTGCATGAAGGTGGAGTTGTCTCAATGTTTCACATGTGGCTGATAAGGACCAGACTGTTTTTATTGGAGCCGGGTGGCTACTAAAATACTTCTCCTCAAGAGGAGCCCCATGCCAGGTGTACGGGCCTATTAGTATTGCTATATCGGTTTCTTAGCAGTTATGCATTGATAAACATCATTTTTAAATACATATAGCAATTTCTGTGATTGCACTTAGAAATGTTGCTTCAGATGACTTGTAGACATCCTCCAAAAATAGTTTTTCTTTTTAAAAGAAACTGAAAAAGATATGTTTCTTAAGCAGCAAATCAGCATATTAGAATGATTTCTGAAGGATCATGTGACACTGAAAATGCAATTTTTAATTAATTGAAATATTGTTTTTCAATATTTAAATTTTTTTTCTGTGTGAATAAATGCAGTCTTGGCCTGCATAAGAGAAGACTTTAAAAGCATGCTGACCTCAAATGTTTGAACGGTAGTGTTTGTTGTTCCAAATCCATTGTTTATTAACCCTCATTCTGTTCCCTCTTATGTCTAAATTAAATGGAGCTCTCCTTGATTCTTTGAATGTATTTTTTTTAGGTAGCTTATGTTCTATTCATGATTGGAACACTTGTGAAAAATCAGAAAAGATATGCAACCGGCAGTCTCAAAACAGGATCCACTCTGTTGTTTTATAGTTAAAAAGATGACTATCGTTTGCATCTGAACCAGCTGGAAATTCGAATGCTTTGAACATGTTATGAAATCATAACAGTGGAAATGACACAATGGCACTTTGTTTCATTATATAAAAAGATCTGAGGTGGTTTCTAACTTCCCACGAGAAGTTATTGCATTTTATATTCTGAATAATACTGTTTGGAAAAGATCAGCTGATTTTTACCTTTTTTCCTGAAAAATACATCGCACATTCTCTGAAGCCCCTAGTGCTGCAAAGCTTTTAGCAGCATAGGGTCAAAAGTCGGATGTGTTTTTGACGGTTTGACAACAGTTAAAGAGCAGAGCAGATCATTTGACTCGAATGGTCTTGATGGCTCAAAGAGCACAGTGCTTCACTGAGGGTCGTCTCAGATAGGTAACTAGCAGCTATACCAGAAGGGGGCTACATGAAAATATATATATATATATATATATATATATCCGCTTTAGACAAGTGACAAGTTATTACTCGCCACAATAGCCACACCGTATTCCTCAAACTGGACAGTGTCGTGAGTTAAAAATGTCCCCGTGGGCTCATTTTTTTTAGTGTCTTAGCATTTTCCATTTGGCCTCATCCTCTCTTTTTTTGTAAACTTCTTCTTTCGTACCCGTCTCATAATGCTTAGAGCGACTATTTGTGAAAGAGCCAAATGAAGTTGGGAACACATGTACGGTACAGTAATGTGGCAACTCACATTGAAGCCTGAAGTGTTAATGCTCACTTCTGCTATTGAGACTGTTTCATCTCATGCGATTTCTAACATGAAGCTTGTCTGGATTGTGCTTGCTTGTGTATATTTGTATTTTTTAAGGTCAAAATCACTAACAAAAATTCACTTTTAAAGAATGTGCATATTCCCCCTTGTAGTCGTCAATCCTTGTTCATATAACTTAAACCTACTGGCTAATTAAAATGTAGAGATTAGTGCTGTCAAATCGATTTATCGTGATTCATTTCATCCAAAATAAACGTTTTAAAATGCTTACATTTTATATGTATATTTGTGTATTTATATGTAAATATGTTCTTAATTGATTTGATTTGTTATGCATCTATGCATAGTACACACATATGTGACCCTGGACCACAAAACAAGTCTTAAGTCGATGGGGTATATTCGTAGCAATAGCCAAAAATTCATTGCATGGGTCAAAATTATTGATTTTTCTTTTTTGCCAAAAATCCTTAGGATAGTAAGATAGTGTTCCATAAAGGTTTTTAGTCAATTTCTTACCGAAAATATATTAAAAATATTTAAAAAATATTAGTTTTGATTAGTAATATGCATTGATGAGATTTAATTTGGACAACTTTAAAGGTGATTTTCTAAGCTTTTAGATGTTTCTGTACCCTCAGATTCTAGATGTTCATATAGTTATATCTCGGTCAAATATTACCCTATCCATCCAAACCATACATCAATGGGAAGCTTATTTATTCAGCTTTCAGGTCATGTATACATCTTAATTTCTGAAAATTAACTCTTATGACTGGTTTTGTTGTTCATGGTCACATATTGTTAATTGATCTGACGGTACTAGTAGAGATATTAATATTAATATATAATAATGTATAATGACCAGTACCAATAATTCAGTTAATTTTCATTTTACGACTGATAGCAATAATAATATTAAAAGTATATACAATTTTATACATTATGCACATATATTTTATACATTATGTAAATGTAATTATATGATGTAAATTATATACAAAAAATAAAATGCAGTCATTTGAAATGCTACAAGTAAATCTATTACATTATAAAAATTGATTAGCTAAAATGTTCATCGAAAGATTGTTATTAAAATGATCTATGTTTAAGAATGAACTTAAAATGAGTATTATAGATTCTTGTCCAAATGTAAAAATCCCCAAAATTCAAAAATGAGATCACACAAATCTTGGATAAGTATCATTCATCCTCTATTGACCGATTTGATATAATACAATTATATTGTACATTCCTGGAAAAAAAAAGTGAAGCTTGAATATATTGTGCACAAACTTCCTTTTTCAATAGGAAATGCCCACCCAGGATAGAAAACACTGTTTATTGATTGATTTCAATAGGCTTTCATGTGTAACAGTGGCATCGACTAAAATATGTCCCACTTACAGCAACGTGCACCTCTTGTGTTTACTGTTGCTTGTTCGATTCTGCTTTGCAGTTGCAAGAGATTGTGAAATTATTGTTGGTAGTACATGGCGGCTTTCTGCTGTGCAATACGCATCAAAGAAGACTGAGAGGTGGTTGGTGCAAAACAGGGAAAGCGAGCCAGAGGGGAAAAATGCAGGAGACTTGTGCAGCTCAAACTAATCAAGAACGCACTCCACCCTTCTTTTTTAATGCAACTCAGCATGCCACTAGGTGCTCTAAGCTTGTACGAAGCACAGTGAGCTAGCAAGCCATTAGCAGTGCTATGCACTGTGCTAGGCTGCCTACAAGCATGCAGTTGCATTTTAAAAGCTTGCTGTGCTGAATTCAGGGGGGTGCACAAAAAAACCCCCAAAAGAATAGTTCTTTACTTAGCGGTTGAATTATTTCTTTTAGTCAGGATTGATTAAACCTGCTTAGGTGGGGGAAACCTAATCGTGCAACGTTTTGCTGAAACAAACACGCACAGAGAACAGAAACAAACAGTGTTTGTGGCCGGGGTTATCGGCTTAGCTAGGTGCTGGTGCAGACATTTTTGCTCATTTGTTTTCTCTGTCTCTCTCACTTTCTTCCCCTCCCCCTCTTTTTGCCGGTCTCTCTTCCACCCCGGCTGGTCATTTGTGTCCAGAGTAGTTCTGTCAGGGCTGAGAGGGGCCCTGGTAATGGATTGCCTCTGCTATCAATTATTAACTGTAACAAATAAGAAAAAAACCTTTTGCAATATTAATGCGTTCACTTCTACCCAATATAGCTTTTCAATAGTGATGGGCTGAAAACCCAAACTAAAAATTCTCATTTAGAATTAGCTTTTGTTTTGAGTGACAGAACAAAGATTACACGGACTACTTTGCCGCTGTTTTTGGTACTTTTCTAGGCCTTGAACTTCTTAAGAACCCTTGCGGTCCGTGCAGGATCTGAAAGCTCTTGGAATTCATCCAAAATATCTTATTTTGGGTTTGGAACGACATGAGGGTGACTAATTAATGACAGCATATTCGTTTTTGAGTGAATTATTCCTTTAAGAAAAAAATGGGTGTAAATTTTCACTCAGAAATTGCTAGAAAATTTCACAAATGTTTCGAAAGAACCAGCGGATAGCACATTGAATTAAACGTGGTATTTTGAAGTAGAAAACATGCATCTGTTTGTTTTTGGCATTGAAGTGCACCTTTATAGATAAAGTGAGTAATATCACGTTAAGCTGTTTCCTTATAATGGACTTCTATGGGGGAGAAAACGCTTAACGTGATATTATTCACTTTATCTGTTGAATATGGGCTCGTTCTTTTGACAGTAGTTAGTAATTATCACAACTCATCATTTTTAGGTGTGTAAGCCACGTTAAGCGTTTTAGAATGTCCCGTTATGTACCTTGAAAGTTATGGATAAACTCTTTGTGGAAACATGTATGTCCTTTATCCAGTTTGTTCCACTTTGTTACGGATTTTCCTCAACAACTCAACTTGACAAGTCGGCTAAGGTGAACTTTGGCAAACCCATAAGGGCAGTTTTGTAGAACCTCTCCGTTTTTAAATTAACGTTACCCTGCTTTTTGCTGTGTGTTTACATTACACAGGAAGTCTTCATACCCTGCAATTGTGTATTTCCGGTTTCTGAGAAAAAGGTCTATTCAGTGCTGTCAACCCCTGTGTATTGGTCCGGTGCGGGAGCCAATCGATCAGGCTGAGTCTAGCGGGAAAGAGATACACAAAGTCAGGTAAGTAAACCAGCATGTGGAGTTCAAGCTCTCCGTTTATACTGTCTTTCTGGCTTTTATGCATCACGCAGCCGTGATCGATTAGTCCGTTGTGAGTGGCTCCAGGTGAATCCGATGTATTGCCAGGGCGACGCTGATTGTCCCTCGGGATTCCCACCACAGTACTGTAAGTGAGACTGGAATACAATAGAACAGGGGTAGGCAACCCTGAATAAAACCTCACCTGCCTGTAGCCTTGAAGACCTTGATTAGCTTGTTCAGGTGTGTTTGATTAGGTTTGAAATGAAACTGTAGGACATCGACACTCCAGGACTGACGTTGCCTACCCCTGCAATAGAATGTATTTCTTACAGTGTTGCCAGATAGAGTTGGTGGTTCCCCGCCCAAAATATTTAATTAATATTTGTTTCAATTCGATCAATTATTTTAACGGCAATACTTAATGTACTATACTGCAGCTATAGCGACAAACACAAGTAACTTAGTACAAAAGCACATAATGGCAAAATTACAACATAACCCGTTCACATCTATGTCCTTTCTCCTCACACACAAGGAACTTTTACAGTGGATTGTAAGATTATTGTAAGTACTAATATCTAATAATAAGTGGTGTAACGGTTAACACAATTCAAGGTTCGGGTCAATACGTTACACTTATGTCACGATTCTGTACGTTTTCGATACAGAAAAAAAGAAACAAAAGCCAGAGAAATTACCTTGATTTAAAAAAAAATAAAAATTATTAAAACTATCATCATAAAGTATGATATTTTTTACTTTGAGCAATAATGGAGCTATAATAGGCTCTTCTTAAAAGCATACTAAATAAAGCAGCTCCTTGGAAAAAATGAAATGTTATATTTTGAACTTTTAAACAAAGGTTTATTTGTTTAAAAGTCTGTGGGCCGGGACAGTTCAAGTAGCTGTAAGTGTAGCCATGCGCAGTTGGCTTGTCTTATTGAATATCAGGTTAGCATAGTTAATTAGCACTCTTAATAATGGCTACATTTGGGTTTCACAGGTTCATCCAGGGCCGGGACAGTTCAAGTAGTTGTGAGTATTGCCAGTTACATTTGGCTTGTCTTATTGAATATCAAATTAGCATGAAGAATACTATTGCTACTGAATAATGTTGGTGTTTGGGTTTCTCAGGTGTATCCAGGTCCCAGGCTGTGGAAAGCAGGTCCACAGATGGTGAATGTCATTGGTTTGTATCGCTCAATGAGGCACATTGTACAAATGTTCTAAATATATTGATTGCTTCACACACTTTTTTTCTTTCCTGCTTAGGTTTTTCACATGCAAAGTCCAATTATAATAGGGATGCGCCAACCACATTTCCCCTGTCAGAAGAGAGTAAGTACAAAAATATTTTCATGTGACACCCAGACTAATTACTTAACAGTTACAAAGAGAATGCAATGTTTGGTAAATCAGACTTCAGGTTTCCATCTTTTTGCTTTGGTGTTTATGACGTTTAGTCTAGATTCATCTCTTAATAAAATTGTTATTTTATAAAAACTGATGTCGAATACAGGGTTAAAGTTTCCCTGTTAAATAAAGTGTTATATAACTAATTGAGGAGGAAATTCCACCAGATTTCACTCTTTTCGGACAGATGTCTGTTACCTTTCTTTAAAATGAATTTAAGCTGATTGGTTTATAGAAGTGCCAATAAAAAAATTAATATATTGCACCTGTCAATACAGAACGAAATATTCTGTAACCTATTTAATATAATTTCATATTATTTTTGTCTTGGATTGGATTAGGCTCTTCACCAATCAGCTGATGACCCTATTTAATCTAAAGGGGAAGGGCAAAGAAAAATAAATTGGAACTGAAGACAAGAATTTGTTTTCAGCAGTAAAAGGTAAGCTTCATATTATGATCATTTTAAAAAGTGTATATGTGTGTGTGGAATGCTTGATGTAATTTTACTTGCTTTGTGATTTAATAACTATTTAATTTAATTGATTCGGTTCCACAAATTTCCATCTATGTATATCTCTGCTGCAAGCTGAACCACAACAGTGGCGTTTGTATTTATTTATTTTACAAGTGGATGTTTTTGCTTTTTGTTGTTGCAGCTGGGTCCCGTTTCATGGCAGCATCTACAATCTGAGACCCAAATAAAGTGCTGCAACTGATCATCTAAAGCATGCCCCTGGGAAAGTTGGGTTTGGTCGCTATAAATAAATATACTGTGGACCTTATAGCAGCCACATTTAGTTAATCATTTACTGTTTTTATAAAAACAATTTATAGCACTTCTATTTATAACTTTACTGTTATTGCTTTTAAGTTTTATTCCCCCAGTTTCCCAGACAATGCTTAAGCTAGTCCCAGACTAAATTGCATGTTTGAGCTGTCTCAGATGAAAATATCTTGCTCTGACATATCTTAAAA
>JAUCMU010000104.1:22535865-22547925 GCA_032275025.1 Enteromius treurensis | reverse complement strand
TGAAATAACCACAAATATCAGAGCATGTCCAAACATCTCAAGGACCCCAAAATCACCTCTGACCCCAGAGGGTTAAATAAGCAGCGGAAAACAGAAGACATGCAAACACAGACGTCTCCGTTCTTCGCTGAGAATCTGTGCACCGGCCTTCATGCGTCATTGCTTCTTCCCATAATGTCCAAATAGTCCACAAAGCACAGAAGAGCCTCACCAAATGAAAAAATCAATAATGTCGATAGGAACACATTAAGATGGGCAGCCACGCTCGGGTGTCCAACCCTAACCCGTGCTTGTTCCTTCATTTCTTCTCCCAAAATGTTTTTTTAAAAATATGTCTGCACCATTAGTGTTATTTTTAGGGAGTGACTCCTGATGATTGAGTGTCAGGATCTCATCAAACATCTTGGCGTCTCTCAACAGCTGTTTGTGCTGCAGACGTGGACGTTGAGTCTTTGTTGTGTTCTGCCTCATTTATTCCAGACCAACGACAAAGATTCCCCATATCTGTGATCCACTCCAGCACAACACATACAAATACAAACACACTGTTGTTTTTGCTGCAGGAAAGATCAATAAGGCAGTTTTTTTAGATGCTGACCCAGTGTTATTCTAACCTAAAAATGTAGGTTTTGTCATCATTTACTCAACATTTAAGGTCAAAACGGAGAAAGGTTCGCATTTTTGAGCTCTGGAAAACTAGTCTGTGTGATTTGTGTGCAATATTCCAAGTCTTCTGAAGTCATATGATGTCTTTTTGTGAGGAACGAGGCCCAAATTTAAGTTGTTTTCTGCTGAAAAGTCTCCTGCAGCTCTTAAATGTCATTCATGCCTCATATCCCCTTACAGTGAAACTTCAGAAGACTCGGAATATAACACGGGTCGACTACTGTTATGATGCTTTTATGGTGCTATTTTGTTATTTTTGGAGCTCGACACCCTCTGGAGGGATAACATCCATAAAACAGGAATATGGATCATGATGGTCCGCTAGTCATTCTGTAGCCGAGTAAGTGGACTTGTTTGTATACTGTAATATACACGGCATGTTACTTGTGAGAAAAAAAAAAAGAAAAGAAAGAAAATAATGTCTCTTCTACTTAGTTTCAAAATGAGTCAAAAATGAGTACATTTCTATGTGAACGTATTTTATTTTTGTGATCAAATCTGAATTTTAAGCATTATTAGTCGGGTTTTCTGTGTCAAAATGAGTAATTAGTTTATTTGCTCACCAAGGCTGCATTTATTTGATTAGGAGTACATTCAAAATTATTAAATATTATTATAAAAAAAAAAAATATGTCAATATGTTTTATTATTATTATTTATTTGTGATCAAAGCAGAATTTTTAGCATCACTACCCCAGTCTTCAGCGTGGCATGATCCATCAGAAAAGTCTCTCCTGCTCACCAAGGCTGCATTTATTTGATCAAAAGTACAATATAAAATAATTTAATTTTATTAAAATTCAAAATAACTGTTTGCTATGTGATTATATTTTAAAATGCATTTTATTTTTGTGATCAAATCTGTTTTTTTTTTGCATTATTCCAGTCTTCAGTGCCACATGATCCTTCTGAAATCATTTGTGAAATAAGTTTCTCTGCTCACCAAGGCTGCATTTATTTGATCCAAAGTACATAGAAAAAATATGAAATATTATTACAATTTAAAATAGCAGTTTACTGTGTGAATATATTTTACAATTTAATTTATTCTTTTGATCAAATCTAGGTTTTCAGCATTATTACTCCAGTCTTCTGTCTCGTGATCCTTCAGAAATCATTCTAATTTGCTGCTCATGAAGATGGAGTTACAATACTTTATTTTTGTGAAAACTATGCTACATTTTATTCATCTGGATTCTTTGATGAATAGAAAGTTCAACGGAAAAGCATTTATTTGAAACGAAAACCTTTTTCCCCCTTACATTACAAATGTCTTCCCTTTCGATCAATTTAATGAATCTGTGCTGATTAAAAGATCAATTTCTTTCCAAAAAAACGTTGTTTTGTGTATTTCAGTGTTGTCATTATCAGGCAGCATCATAAAGTCCTTTAAATGAACAGTGGCATGGTTTTTGAGCGTTCCTCCACAGAAACACTGTTATCTGTTCCTCTCAGTCTCTAATACTAGCACACAATGGTAGTTCTGCAGCATATGAAGATTAGCGGACGCTGTGATACAGTCTTCGCCTCAACTCTCTGAGGATCTCTCTCCGAGGAGCACTTTTCAAAGCATTTGTTCATTAAATCTAATTTGTTAGGCAAGCGGTTGAGGTAGAATTCCATACTGTTACCTCCCAAACTAATGAAATGATTCAATACTGCAGCGTAAAGGCGCATGCAGCAGAGCACGGGGGTGCACTTACTATTCTGAGAACGTTAGATATAATGAGCCAAAGCGATCAATGGCCCTAAGGTTATGTACTGAGCAATTATCATTTGCCAAGCTAAACTGCATTCGTGTCAAAAACGTTTTTGGTCTGCGGAAAGCCTGTTGTATTTCCACACGTGACTAGAGTCACAAGAGATATCGCCCGGCATTACTGCGAAAACATGAAAGGTGTTCTCTGAGGGTTTGATTTAAGTTCTATTTCACCAGCATGACAATAGCACCGGGTTGGATGCTTGCGAAGAAAGGCTATTGCTGGATGAGCCACTTTTGCGTTGGAGAGCTGACACAGTTTCCTGGTCCTCGGATGCCTTGTTCGAACTAGCCTTCGAGAAAGCTTTGAAATGTTTTATGTGTTATTTGCAAGATGAGGCCGGATAGCGCTGCTCGAACGCACAGATGTGTTTACTGTACGTGTGCTTGCGATTCTTTGAAAACCTTCTGGCCTGCGGATCTCTAATTCCTGTAAAGTATTTTAGACTTCAATACCTCTGACGTCACGGTTTCCACGAGGTATTTAACTATGGAAAATATGTCTATGGAGTCAGTGTCTTGTAGTTGGCGTCTCTGGTAGGGCTTGCAGTTTCTTTGCTATTAAAAGATTTGCCCATACTTTTTAGCCACAATGTTTCTGGTTGCCATGGCAAACTTCACATGCTCGCTGCTCCCACAGAGAATTTAGAAATTCCCCTAAAAATAATGAGCTGAAAAGAAGCCAGTCCATTTATTTGTGCAATGCATTAAACATGAGTCAACACACAATAAAAGTAATGATAATATAAAGCAATTCATGTTTTTTTTTTTTTCAGTGTAATGTGTTTAATATATGTAGTGGTGTTAACGGCATTGTTGGCCCAAATGAATATTAACAAGTCTAATAAAAATAAAAATTGATAGCTCTCAATGATACTGTAATGCTGAATAGCTATAGTCAATGGTTACATTTGGGGGAGGGATTATTTTACAGAGACATAAAACAAAAGATGTCTTTAAACAAATATAAAAAATATGGCCTTTACGTTGATTTCTACATTAATTTAAAACTTAAATGTGAAATTATTGCTATATAAAAGTATATTTCAAATTTTAGATGGAATTTATCGTAATTAATATTTTTATTGTTTGATAGCTTTAATATATATATATATATATATATATATATATATATATTATAAAATAAATAAATAAATATATATATATATATACACACACATCATTTATGTAATTATATTGTTATTTTATTTTATACATTATTTTATAAAATATTGTAAAATATTATATTATTACTTTTATTACAATTATTACTTTAAAAAAAAGTCTCTAACCAAAGTTACAAAATATGACAAAAAAGTAATTTATCTGATACTGTATATTAATTTGCTGCTCAAAAAACGTCTCTAAATATTAGCAAACAGTTGCAACGCTTCCCATTTTTTGGGTAAATTGTAATGCATTTTATTTCCCAGGACTCTTTGATGAATAGAAAGTTCAAAAGGACAGCATCTGCTTGAAAAGAAATGTCTTAAACCTCATTTCCATCGCTCACAGCTGCAGATGCTGGTGCTTTTTCAATGGGAAAGAGAATAAAACCTGAAAAGTTGGAGCTGCATTAAGCGTTTTAGCTAATTGAACGCTGTCTGTGCGCACTTGCTAATGCCCTTGTCTTGGGTAATTCACTCCAACTCTGTTTAAATGCATGAAACCATAAGTCAGAAATGTTGGAGCCCAGGCAGAATAAATGATGCAATTATGCAGATGTGATTATGGATATGTGGTTTTTACGCCTCTATCCCAGAAGGCAAGCCATGCACGCTGATGCTAATAGCACTAGAACAGCAGCCAGCTTTTGCCCCGATAGGCTGACTGTCTTCTGGTGACACCCCACGAGTGGTGCAAACCAAGAGGACTCATTCTGGATCACATCTGTTCGACTTCAGCGATTAATTCGTCAATCTCACTTTGTCGACGGGACAGATTTCAGTTCTTGCTTCCGAGTGCAATCGTTAAAATCTATATCATACTGTCCGGTTTGTCTATAAACGTTGTGTTGGCGCGATGCGCTGCTTTTCATTGAAATACAAGCGTTTTTTTTTCTGCTCCGTGTCAGACGGAATAGACTTGGCCTTTCATATTGTCAGAGAGATTTGCAAATGAATTTGTGAGCCGGGCTGGCAGAGTTAGCTTTTACAGCTCAAGGTCTTAGGCATCACACAGCTGTTATAGTGGCTGCAGGAGTGTGTGGAATATTGTGTTACACGGAAAACATCAGTAAGCCCACAATTTGGCACATATTGACAGCGAATCGCGTTTTCAACATCCCGTCTCCAGGCAATTTATATCTGCTCCGAGCTTCACTTAGACTTGTTTAAGTTGATCAGATGCTGCTCGGCTGGCAATATTTAACACAGACTCCTCAAAGTAGTGCAAAGTTTTGATTCCCACGTATAGATATAAAGAAATAGTTCAGTCAGAGACGGAAGTATGTCTTCATATACTCTTTTTTTCCTTCAGTGTTCCCACAGATCAACCAACAATATGTTTGATTCCCAGCGAGCGCTGATGTGAATTAAACTTAAAATTTTGCCTGTTTATCAGATTGTCAACAGTTCTGTGTTTTATGCAGTTCATGCAATGATTGATCTTGTCAACCTCCTACAAATAGAAGTTCTCTATAATTTCAATATGAATGCTTTGTGACCAAAATACTATAAATATTATAGCATTTTTTTTTTATCTTTTACCTTAAATTTTTTTATTTATTTATGTATATATATATATTTTTTTTACAGTGTTGTTCAACCATGTGAATCAAAGTACATTAAAGTACAAAAGACTCATGCATCATATGCACCGCTGATGAGTAAATCAGCTGTTTCTGAATGAACTATACTCCTTTAATATGCAAAGCAGAAAAAGATATATCTGATATAAAATATTACTTTGCATACGAGCGTTTTTAAGCAGCACGTCTGCATTCTCGCTCCGGCTAGTGTTTTAGGAAAGATCTTCAAATCAGGCTCCCTCATTTAAATTTCCCTTCTTCCCCTTGTTCCGTGAGCTTCAATCTTCAAACCAATCTCCTTATGTAAATGGGATCTGATCTAATATATATACAAAGAGAGCAGTAGAGTACAGTACCCTCATTTGCCATTATTCTCTGGAATATTCTCCCTCGCATTCATCGTCGTCTTCTGAAAGGTATTCAGGGAATTTGTTTTCTTTTTTCGCCATGGCGTTTCTTTCTTTTGGTAAATAATGCTTTTTCATCCCGCCGACCGAAAGAAAGCGTTTCATGATAATCACGCCACGTTTGAAGTCGGAAAGTTTGAGTTCTCTTGGTCTTTGGTATTCTGTGTTAATAAAGCGCACATGAAATCTGCGTGTTTTCTCTGCTCGAGTTTTCCGCTACGACTCTCTGTGCGTTTTTTTGTCGTGTTTTTCTGTTGCTTCCGCCTGAAGTGACATTGTGAAAGGACAAGTATTGCTAAGTAAGAGCGCTGAATAAAAGCTGATTGATAGGCCTTAGTGTTCAAAGCTGACTTTTGAAGTGGCGTACACTGGAGAATGAGTTTCTGGGGGTTTGAAATAAAAGTGTAGAGGTCTTTGTTGAAGGACTTCTGTGGAAGTCGCAGAAACATATCAATTTTTTTATTTTAATATATTTTCTATTAAAGTCAGTGGAGCCTACTGTAAAGTGCATTAAAAACCAGGCTGTGTTCGGTTAAATGACCATATAATGCTGTCTTTTGTATCCGTTTTTGCAACTGTAAAGGGAAAGGGTTCTTGAAATATAATATTTATCAATTAACTTTAAAGAGCCTGAAGAAGAAACTCTTCTTGATTACCAAACCATTAGAAGCCAGAGTTCAATTGCCTGTGTAAATAGGTTGTTTTAGAGGCTCTCGCTGAACACTTTAGCCTGTAATCTGAAACTGAATCGTTTTATTAGTAGCTTTTCATCAGAGGGATGTTTTAATATTGTCCAGTGTTGTTCTGTGTGGTTTTGCAAATGTTTCCATATCGTAGGCCCATATCGTCAGACAAAACAAAAACACACTCAAACCTTATTGCAAATGTGGCCTTAAAGCTGCTTTTAGAAAACAATATTGTGATTAAAAACAAAACTGCCACTAAATAGTTATGCAAATATATTTTTAAAATAATTTTAATTTCAATTATTTAATTAAATTATTTTAAAATTATTTCATTATAATTTTTATTATTATTATTGTAAATATTTATTTAACAATGGTGTCTTCACTGATTTAATAACAATGTAAACTAATTTGTTTTTCATTTTATTTTGATACTTGGCAATGTTATATATTATGTTATATATTAAATACAAATAATATTATTTTATATTATTTGCGTATTCTTTTATTTTGATACTATATTTAATAATTTAATGATTCATCATCAACAACAACAACAATAATAATAAATATAATTTTTTATTAAAGGAAAAACAAACAAATAAATATATATATATATTTGTCTTTCTGTCTGTCTGTGAAATCACTTTGAATGTTGAAGTCAAAGACAATTTGAGCTGAATCTGCAAAGCTGTTAGACCGAAAACACAGAGGTGATTTCTTACGAGCAGAAAAGAAGAAAAAAGAGTGTTCAGGAGGCAGTTGCCATGAGCGACCCTCGGCCAGCATTCAGAGGATAGATTCAGTGAATGTGAAACACAGGGAGATATACTGCTGAAAGAAGAGGCTTTGAGACGTACAGGAGGGCGATGTGTGTGTGTGTGTGTGTGGATGAGTAAAGCTGAGGAAGACCTCGGCCGGAGGGCTGGATGGTGAGAGTGTTTATCCCCCACTACAGCTGCTTTCTGAAGCAGCACCTCAGGAAGAGACATTAAAGCGCCCAACTCCACGCACATCTCCTAATACACACACACACACACTCTGCACGGATGCTATCGTCTAGCAGCAGACAATCCTGCCCTCTGGTTCTTCAGTTACAGCTCTGATTAAGAGATTAAATCACTTCTAAATCTGTGCTTTATTGTGCCAGAGCACATCTTTCTCAACCTCTCAACGTTGGCCAGGAGTTTGCCCTCTTTTCCTGAGCCGCCCTGATTTCTGCAGCTTTGCATAGAAAATCTGTTTACATGCCGCCGCTGCACCACTTTTCTTTAATTTTGTCTGTGAATCAAGAAAGTTTAGACTAAAAATTCTGCTGTTCTAATTCCAGATGCTGTCAGTGTGCTCTTCCTTAACGAATAGGCCTACAAACCCTCTTTTACATACAATGAAGCTCCAAAAAACAATACAACATCTGAAGCCATATAGCACTAAACATCACAGCTCTCATTCCCAATCCTCGTACGACTCCTTTAAAGAGAACTGTTAGTAACTTACTTTTTTCTCTTTCATAGCATCACTGTATAAATTAGTGTTTAATATTAGTTAAATGTATTAAAACAGTTGAAATAAGGCTGATTTGAAATATAATATGACAAAAACTGAACTCACAATGTGTAAGTAAAAGCTACTTTACATTTATAAATAATATCATATGCAAAAGCAAAAGTATAAATATTACAAAATGAAATTTAAACCTAATTCAAAATGTTAATGTTGCCTCAGTATAACTGTAATAAAATATTAAAGTGACGTTTCGTAACGAATTTCAGGAGGAACACTTACCAACGATCGCAGCTGCCGCCAATCTCCTCATTACTAATTACCCTATCAGAACTCCTCTCCTCCGCTTTAAATACCGCTTGCTTCCTCTCTCTAGTATCTGTACCCTTACTGCCACCAGAGCCGGGGCCAAACCGAAGGAGAGGGCCCAAACTTCTCCTCCAGGTTTTTTTCCATATCGGTTCACCGCCACCATAACCATTTCAGCTACTATCGCCCGGTTAGCAACTCATCGTCTTCTCACCGCTTCCACTCCCGGTGGGCACACGGGGGCAAGGCTGGGCTCCGCGCACCAGTCAACCCACGCCTCCTAGAGCTCGGGGTCCGCCGGGCTACTTGCCTGTCCCCCGGACAGTCCGCCAAACAAGCATATTTTATTAATCGCAGAGGAAGTGAGAACTAGTGAAACTTTAATGAAAGGTTTTGATCCACTTCGAATGTTGACTACTGTATATATATACATATATATATATATATATATATATATATATATATTATAAAAATTAAACTGAAACTACTGTATAAAAATATAGTATGCATAAATGTTAGTACAGCTTGTACATGATCAATATGAACTGTAGTCGCATGGAAAAGATCTTGTGAAGATTCCGAAGAAATGACATCTGGGTTTAAAACAACATGAAAGCGAGTCATGTTTGTAGAAATATTATTGCGTATTTGGGTGGTTATTTTTAAATGTAAGTGTAAGAAGCATCTGTTAAGCAGAAAGAGTCAGGTGCTTTTATCAGAAGAAACTCAGGGCTGCCTGCCTGCAAGCCACCAGCTTCTCTTTCACACAAAAAACTTTCCAACGCACAGGGTTTCTATCTCCTCATTAAATCCACCGTATAAAGTTGTTCGCTGATCACAACTCCATGTAAGAATGCATTAAATATGTTTCGAGCCCAGCGCCTTCGTGTGTTTACAGCGGAAAATCGTATATACCCACTAAGATTTTCTTCTTTATGTGGTGTTTATTTGAGTAGGCTCTCCGGCGCTGTGTGTCTGTGGTTTGGTACTGATGTCTCTGAGATGAAGCGGGACGCTGAGTCAGCCGAAAACACAACACTCACTGACACACACCTGGAGTGAGGCACATCACTTTCACAGCACACACCTTTCATGCATGTCAGTGTGTGTGTGATTTGAATGCATTGCGGGTTTTGAATAAAAAATAAAAAAAACACACACTCATTTGGCTCATGTAAATGTGATACATTTTAGAGTCAAATGAGAAACACTAATACGGCGAGGCTTCAGTATATTCACTGGAACTTGCTACTACTATTACTAATGATATAGCTCTTATTGTTTTATTTTATGCACATGTATGGGATGATTTCTACATCACGGTAACGTTACATTATTATTATAAGCTGTAGTAGTAGTAGTAGTAGAAGTAATATTATATATATATATATATATATGTGCGGATCCATATGCAAGCTTTTATTAAAGAACGTGCTACAACAGGCAGGGTCAGAAAACGGCAGACAGGAGTGGTGAAGGCAAAACACAAGAATCTCCAGATGGGTAGCAAAGGTCAGGCGTTCAGCAAACAACAAAATCCAAAGGGCAGAGGCAAAGAGAGATATCCAAAACCAGGCAGAGATCGGTACACAGGAGAAATACACTGAAAACACGACTATAGCAACAAACACAGGGAAACGCTTTGAACAAGGGAACCATAAAATATGCGGTGGGTACTACAACATAAAGGGACCTTAAGTACACCAGATAATGATTTAACTAGGGGGAGGAGCTAATGACTTATTGGTCATAGGAACCAACAAGTGAGTAATGGAGCACAAGCACAGGAGAACATAGACACAGGGAGAAACACTTCATAATAAAAGTCCACAAAACACTAGACAGGGGAACACTGACAGAAATCATAATATATATATATATATACTGTGTTTTTGTAATATTCAGAATTTTTCTAAATAGTTTATCTATTTCAAATTTGTTTATGTAGTAGTAATAATACTGTATGTCTAGTAATAATAATAATAATAATTCTAATATGCAAGTGTGTATTATTATCTGATGATAATAATAAAAATACAAGTAGTAGTAGAATTACTATTATTGATATATTCTTAAATATTTTACATTTTTATAGATAATTTATCTATTTAAATAGTTTCTTTATTTTTTAATAATAATAATAATAATATGCAAGTGTGTATTATAATTATTATCAGATATATGGCAGTGGAAAAAAGAAATGGTTTTGGAGGTAGAGCAAGTTATTTATATTTTAACGAAACATTGCTAACACATTTGATTTCCTTTACAATGACATGCAGTGATGAATCACTCACAATAAGAGCAGGAAGATGCCTTAGAAAAGTAAATAAGGTCATTAATGATTTCACGTCGACTTAAACGCTGAATACTGTTCCTCTCTTTTATTGTGTTTGTCGTTTCACAAGTGTGTCCTTTCCTTAGATTTCTCTGGCGATGTGTTCCTCATGTAAATTACAGGCATTACATGCATCAGAAGGTTATTTGTTTCTCTTTCAGAACGACAGATATGCATAGAATGGAGAAACTCACACAGGCGCTGAATACAGATTCCTCTCTTTCCCAGAGAATCAGGGCTCATACGTGCCACACATCTGGAAAAACACATGCAATAAGACTCTTACAGATGTACGTTACTGGGAAGCATGAGATGAGTAAAAGTTTACAATAAGGTCCCTTTAGTTAACATTAGTTAATATTAATGAGCTACAGTATTTATTATCTTTGTTAATGTTTGTTAAAAAACAAAAAACAGCAGTGCCTCAAGTGACTGCCTGAAACTATATTGTGGATACTTGTTACCTGTGTGTGTGTATAATTGGTTTATTTCACTTGTTATGTTGTTTCTTTGTTACTTTTTGGTCTTGTTTTATTGCGCACCAGTAAATACTTCACTGTGGACTATTCATCTTTGGCACTGTAAATAAACTATATCATTTACGAAAGTGCTTTATTTTTTTTTTACACGTCACGGACACCTGCTATGTCCCAAAGCGAGCACTACCAGCTCGCTTGATCACAGTTAGTGGCAGCGGTGGGATTCAACTCATGCCCCCTGAGAGATTGGAGCCTAAATCCACTGTGTATATTTATTATGTATATGTAAACACACACACACACACTTTACATTTTGAAAATATTTGCATGTATTTACATGTATATGTTTTTATATAATTTCTTAATTACACATATATTTAATATTTTCGTAATATATGCTTTCATGTGTGTGTATTTGTACAGTATTATGTAAACACATTTATTTTGGAAACGATTAATTGCAATTAATCATTTAGTGGCACTAATATATATATATAGAATATGACATTTTATTGGGGCTTATGGTTATTTTGTAAAAAAATAAAATAAAATAAAATAGTAATGTGTTCCTGGTATAATAACTGTAATGCACAACATTATGAGCAACCTGTTTTTAAAAAGAATCATTTAAAGAATATTCCTATAAACGCTACCCACATGATGTGTGTGTGTGTGTGTGTGTGTGTAAATATACACAGTGGGTACGGAAAGTATTCAGACCCCCTTAAATTTTTCACTCTTTGTTATATTGCAGCTATTTGCTAAAATCATTTAAGTAATTTTTTTCCTCATTAATGCACACATATTGACAGAAAAACACAGACTTGTTGACATTCATTTATTAAAAACAAGAAAAAGTGAAATATCACATGGTCCTAAGTATTCAGACCCTTTGCTCAGCATTTAGTAGAAGCAACCTTTTGATGGAATACAGTTCTTCTCACCTGGATTTGGGAATCCTGTGCCATTTCTCCTTGCAGATCCTCTCCAGATCCTCTCCAGTTCTGTCAGGTTGGATGGTAAACGTTGATGGACAGCCATTTTTAGGTCTCTCCAGAGATGCTCATTTGGGTTTAAGTCAGGGATTTGGCTGGGCCATTCAAGAACAGTCACAGAGTTGTTGTGAAGCCACTCCTTTGTTATTTTAGCTGTGTGCTTAGGGTC
>JAUCMU010000104.1:22521636-22535765 GCA_032275025.1 Enteromius treurensis | reverse complement strand
CTCCAGAGATGCTCAGTTGGGTTTAAGTCAGGGCTCTGGCTGGGCCGTTCAAGAACAGTCACAGAGTTGTTGTGAAGGCTGTGTTAGTATCGTTTCTTGGAAATGCTGGACTGGCTTTCTTCAGATTTCTTTAAGGCTTGTGTGCTCCTGTGTGCAACTGGCTGAAAATGAAAACAATATATGATCAGTCCAGAGTTTTATAATAAACTATCAAATCCTTATAATCTAGTGATCATTGTAAATGAGTAGTGAAATTAAAGAGAGATGCTTTAGCTCCGTAATCCTGACAGTCTGACATTCTTGTCTAAGTGATCACTGTACATATTTTGCTCATAGCACAATTTACTTAATGATATAAACTGCAATACAAGTTAAAACTTAGTAAGTGAAAATAGTGAAAAATTTAAGGTGGTCTGAATACTTTCTGTACCCACCGTATATGTATATATAATATATATCACTCTCAGTTTTTGTAGAAGTGCATGATTGATTTCACGTAGCTTTAAATCACATCTGACATCCTTTAAAGGGAAAACACAACTGCACGAAAACGGTCGTTCCTGCACAACGGTACGGTGACAAGGGTTCACACAAAGTTAGATATAATGGGAGAAATGTGCGGGAGAGGCCATATCGCTGGGCTTTTTCTCAGACTCAGTATTTTATCCGAGCGCTGGCACCTCTGTCTCCATGACGACTTTGAGGAAGGCACTTCTCCACTCGTTGGATCTGGCCTTGCTATTACAGCTAACACAATAGACCATTAGAGCTCGCAGAGCAGCACATGTGTGTGTGCCCTATCTGTTCCAGCAGCTGATATATATTCAGGATGGTTAGCAGGTTGGGCGTGGCGGTTTTCAGAAGTGCTTTGTTAGTTAAATACCAGCTAGAACTGGATTTGCATTTCTTGTACGATAACAAAGCAGCAAACGAAAAGTTGAAGGTAAGTTGAGGCTTTCAGCTTTGAAATGTCACTGCTGACTCTTAACACATGCAACCTGTGTGCAATATTCTTTTTAGGATAATTGCTACAATTTTCCAGGGAAATCGATTTGACTTTATGTAGCGGACCATTTGGGGTCAGGATGAATTTTTTCTTATGCTCACCAGGATTGCGTATTATTTGATAAAAATACAGTAAAACAGTAACATTGTGAAATATTTTCACTATTTCCAATAACTGTTTTCCATTTGGATGCATTGCTTTTCCTTCGGAAAGCATTTTTGAAAGAAGGCCCTTCTACTCAGCAAGGCATTTATTTAATCAAAAATACACTAAAAACCTAAAGTATATTATGTTTTAATTTCATTCTGTGATCAAATTTGAATTTTGGGCATGACTTAGTCTTTTCCTGAAATCTTTCTAATGTTGATTTACTGTTCAAGAAACAGTTCTGATTTTTATTAATGTAGAAAACAGTTTTATGTTTTTGTGGAAACTGTGATGCATTTAATTTCTTTTAGGGTTCTTAGATAAATAGAAAGTTCAAAATGGCAGCATCTATTTTAAATTATAATCTTTTGTAGCATGTTTTACTGTCACTTTTAAAAACTTAAATACATTCTAACTGAATAAAACTTCTAATTTCTACTTGCTGACCCAATCCTTTAAACGGATCAGTAGGTTAAAATGAAATCAATCAATCACTTTTATTTCTATTGCACTTTTAACAATACAAACTGTAGCAAAGCACTGAACAGAGTGATGGTAATGTATAACGACCAGATTAAACTATTTATTTATCAAATGCAGAGACGGTCTCTGTAGTCAAGACGACGATAATCACTAGAAATGAAACATGATTTATAATGAATGAGCATTTACTCACACTTAACAATTTTTCATTAAGAACACTGAAATGCATAAAAAGAAGGAAGATATTGTTTGATTTTCCTGTCAGTCGATTCATATTTTTTGCATTAAAGATAGCATCACGAAGACATGACGTCATGAGGAATGAGCAGATTAGTCTGTTTAGTGTGTTCTTGTAATCCTGCATGTAAATGAAAGCTCTGTATTTATTCAGGGCCGGTTGAGAGCGGCAGGGCGGGGAGATTTTTGTAAGTGCTTCGTCAGGACAAAGTTAGCGTGATTAGGCCGTAGTTAAAGTGTAATTAAAAGCGCTTAAACAGACGCAGAACGGTCCCGGAGGAGGCGGAGAGGACCTCAGGGGGAACAGCCAGATAGTGATTAAATGAAGTCTGTGGGTTATCGAATCCGCCGGGTGAACAAAGCGATACAGCTTCCCTCCTCTCTCTCTCTCTCTCTCTCGGCTCTGACAGCAAAATATATGTAATGACTGTGTTTTTTTAACCCACTTTAGTTCCCCCCGACTCTCTTCAAAAGACTGACATGGGTGCGCGAGGAGGTTTCTGTCATTTATCAGCGTGAGGGAGAGAGCCCGGCCTGCCATTTTCTCTCTGTTCCATTAACAAATTACCTCCCCTCCCTATGCTGCGATTAGATGTACATCCCGAAAATTAATTTGCCTTTTAGTAAGAAAACAATTAAGTAGACTCTATTGTGAGACCCTGAATGTGCGTGCATGAGTGTGTGTGTGTGAGCGCGTTTTCCAGAGCCTAAGAGGATGAGGAATAGAAGTGAGTCACTCTGGAGTCTGATGAATGTAGGATGTGTTCGCTTGTGAAGGAAGTAAGAAGAATAGCCTTCCTCGCAGATAACGCTCGTAGTGCATGTGAATGATCTTATATAACAGAGCCACGGTCATTTCACAGCTAGTTAGAGCCGTTTTGTTACATATGTATGAAACTGTAGACGCATTGTTCTTGCGTCGCGTTAACGCGTATACTGAAGTCATAACCGGGTTTCGTTTGATTTTTGGCTTTAAATATACTGCACGGCTGCTTGAAACGTCAGTTTGGGTTCATGCTATTCATATTTTAAATAATCACGTGATTGAAGCAGTGAATTAATCGATTGAATCGGTTACTGAAATGAGCAAATAAGTGAATCAAATGATGGAATCAGTGATTGAAATGAATGAATTGATTACTCAATTATGTAAATCAGTGAATCAATGATTGAATGGATGATACAAGAAAGAGAGTCAGTGAGTGACAGAATCACAGAAACAGTGAATCAAAAGCTTAAGTGTTTTGTGTTGTTTCTGGATTGCAGTATTAAAAATCTTCAGATGGTGGTTGTTAAGTGACGGGCAGGGTTAGCTCGGGGAATTGCGCTGCGTGAATTACATGTAGGACAGATTTCGTGAGTGAATTTGTGCCATCACTTTGTTTGCATAATTCCTTTAGTGAATCGGGTGATAAAAAACACGTGCAAATAACCGGCGGGCTGAATTCCCCTCAAGTGGGCAGCTGCTATTCAGAGGTGCATCGTGGGGGAAGGAGAAGATTACGCTCAGAAATCCCATCGCTGGTGCCAAATGAAGTCAAGGGTTTGCCACGCAGCAGGTTTTGCTGACTCTTCTGGATTAGATACTGTAGCGTGTAGCCATCCAGCGCTCGCAGGCGACGTGTGTCTGTGTGTGTGTTCACACCATCTGTCAGTTTGTTGTAATTGATGGTGCATCGTAATCAGATGCACAGAAACGCTGAGGTGTTTATCTAATGTTTATTAATTTGCACTCAGCTAATGTAACCTGCTCAGGTGGTATAGGACGCCTCATACAGTACATGACGAGGAAAGTATGTTAATGTGCCGCTGATTCATAAATGGATGTGTGTGGTGATTTAAAGGATGATGGTGTTATAATACATCAAACATGTTACTTACAGCGGTTACTCAGAGAAGACGTCCTGGATCAACCTTCAGCCTGATATTAGGGTTAAGCTTCTTGCTGGGTTTAGAGGCTTAAGCAATGTATTTACCATTAATCTTTCATTTTAATAGTAGTCATTGGTTAGGGAATGCTTTGCAAGGGTTTCTTTGGTTGACAAAGTTGCTCCAGAACCAACAAAAGACTGCTTGAGATTTTAGTGAACAGTCTGCGCTCGTGCAATTGATCTGATTGTGCTTGATCTGATTCATAGAACAGGTTGGGCAGTTTTCAGTCACATTTGAACCTTTTTATGCATGCATGCAAATAAATCTGTGCATGCACAGTAAACTGCTAGTCACCCAAACATTTAGTTAAGAGATCCTCGTGCGATATGGAATTCATTCATGTAAAAGAAATCAGCTGGAATTTGCCTGTTAGTTTAATCTCTCATTACTGAATAAGAAAATAAAGTGGATTCCTAAATTGTCTGAATGCAATCCAAAAAAGCATTTTATCTGCGACATTTTAATTATTCACTGTTACTTAACATCAGCTCTAATCACACAAACTCTGTTTTTAGGTTTTCTTAGGGTTTTCTGTACGTTGTTTGGCTCTGGCATATAAAACTCACTCACTTTGGCTTGCATTCCAATTTTAAGTAGAAACGACAGTCATCAGTCATCTCTCAATCATCATATTGCATTGCATATGTTATGAAGCATTTCAATATGTTAAGACATTTTATTGTGCGATAAAGAGTGACAGCTGATATATCATTGTAATGAAGATCTAATGTCTTACAAAAACAACATCTACACCAAATTGCACTTATTTGCTGTATTAGCTTGATAATGCATGTTTTGGTCTTGATATGCAAATTATTTTAAGGCAGTGAGTTTTTGTTGGTCATTGTGCAGTGGACTTGAAAAACGAGCAGTCATCTGTTCATATCCCCCGTTTCTGAATTCTGCTCATGCACGTCTATGCTCTATAGAATTAGAATGCTGTCAAAGTCTATTAACTCACATGTAATTGTACCTTTAGGCCTCACAGAAATACCTTTTTACATTAATGGGAGCTTTCGTCCACACAGCAATCTCTTTCTTGTACTGTAGAGCCCACAGGCACAGCTATTTTTTACCAAAGTTACAGCAGTGTGTGTTATTGTTTGCATAAGTTTAATTACATAACGATTTCCTCATATTGACTTGTCACTAATTCAGTTATTCAAATGTAGCACAAGAGTAAATTAAAGGTTGCAAGATTTGTTGCCGTGCAGCGTCTGAGGGAGTCTATGAAAACTCATTTACCGGGATGCCAAAAGTAGTTAAACACTTAAATCACACTTCAGATGCCATTGCATTAGATGACTGAATATCATATCAAGTGTCATTTCCGGTAAAGAAGATGCTTTTCAACCCCCCTCCCCCAAAATAAATTGATTAAGCAAAAATGATGAAGAAAAGCAAAGTTCATATGACGAACATTTGTAAGCAGGGGCTATGTTGGCAAACTCAAGTTCATCACGAGGGCTAAGTGGCTTTTAGTTTGATGCTCAAAGAGAGTCTTTAGTGTCTTACGTGTTGTGGTTGCTGATTTAAGTCTTTTCTCATCAGCAATGGAATTTAGCAGTATAATTACACCATCTGAAGCCTTTTGACAAGACGCCCAGAAACAAAAATAAAACGAGAGCTGCACAGTAGTTTCCCGTTCCAGCGTGATTTTAAAAGAGGAGTCCTGACAGCTGAAGGACCTGTATGCCGCGCTCGGGAATCCAGTCGCGGGACTAACTGGAGCAGAATGCTGCTAAAGTGGTTTTGAAAAACCGCCGCTGAGTGCCTGACGCACTTAAAAACAAGAGCTGAGGTTTTGGATTAGATCTTAGATGTATAACTCAGTGGCTTGTAGTATTCTGCATCAAATACGTTTGATTGGTGAGAAAGGCAATGTTGTTTCTCCATATGAAGGAAACATGTCAACTAGCAGTCAGAGTATTAGTAGACTGTCTGCTTAATAGTCCACTGCATACTACATACTGACTATCAGAAACTTATAGTATATGTCAACTTATTCTACTGACCCTAAACCTACCCTAACAGTCCACTCTGAGAGTTAGTAGACATGTCGTTGCAAATTAATGAGAATTAGTTGACATGTAGTCACTCGTAGTTAGTAGAATGTCTAAAGTGTAACCTTTTTTTTGGACATGTTTGATGTAAAATGAATAGTTCACCTAAAAAAGAACACCCTAAGGCCGTCAAAGATGAAGATGAGTTTGTTTCTTCATCCAAGTCACCTGGAGTGAATGGGGGCCGTTAGAATGTGTTTGGTTCTGGATATGTTGCTTACAAATACGCAACTTTTAGCTCCTCAAGACATTTAACTGATAGACTGGACTGATGTGGATTACTTGGGGATGTTTTTTATCAGCTGTATGGACTCTCATTTTCACGCCACCCATTCACTGCAGTGCATTCATTGGCAAGCAAGTGATGCAATGCCACATTTCCTTAAATCTGATGAAGAAACACTCATCTACATCTTAGATTTGGCCATACAAGTAACTGCATGTGTTTTCTGTATTAGCTTCATATGCATGTTAGTCATTGAAAAACGAAATCCATAAACTGCGGACCTTACATACAGTGACATACCTTAGAAGAATAAGAATGTGAAGGTGAATGTATGGTACATTATCTACTTGATGAGAAAATTGAAGTGTATAGAATCTGCGACAATACTGCGGTCGCTCTCAGAGCGTATGAGAGTCACACAGTGCTGATGCACTCAAGTTAGAGGGCGTGCGAAACAAAGTGTTTAGGTGAGGGGAAATAAGTGACAAGGTCTGCACACTCAAATGACATCTTTAACTTCATCACTTTGTGATGTCTTTTTACTGAGGCAGACGAGTGAATGCAGTCTTGAACACAAGCAAACACCTACACTAGTTCTCAGTCTGCTGCCCCCTTTATGAGTCTACCGATGTGGAAACTTTAATATTGATAATTCTTTCATTGTACTCTTCCTCATGTCGGCTCGAACCTGTACGCTGGTTTTTTCCCCCCCTTTCACAACAGAACAACAAAGAAAATAAATTTATGAAAACATTTCAATATAATAAAAGTAACATGACTTGTTGACTATACAAGTGATATGATAATATACCTTTATAGCATAGCATTAATGAGGACTACTGTTAAGCTATTTTCTTGATTTCCTGATAAGTTTAAAATATTTAAAGGTTTAAAATTCCAAAATAAAATTTACTTTAAAATTCCTTGTTTCTGGTAAAAAATTAAAAAATAAATAATAATAAATATTAAAATAATAATACTAATTCTGAATGTCAATAAACAAACAAACAACATTGAGGAGTAGTACAAAATATATTAATAATAATTTTCTTTTTTTTTTTTTAATAAAAAAATAAATGTTATTTATTTATTTCTACACACATTTATTTATTTCTGCATGCATTTATTGATTTGCAGCATTTACTTGCCAATCGCCCCAAAACTCCCACCGTTGTGTGGTTAGTTTTTGGATCATTCATAGGGATGTTTTGACTGAATCCCAGTTGGCATTAACCGCGTGACTCTGTTATCTGTTCTTACAGTATGTGCGATTAGGATTAGTCTGTCCTAAATCTCAGGATGCTGAAGGTGTCTGGACCACTGGATTTTTGTGGCACAAATCCATGCTTTTTGCTTTGCTTTGAGCAATTACCCCAAACCCTTTGCACCACAGACGAGGAGTAGTGTGCGATGGTCATAATAAAAGCGGTTGCTTGTACAGCAAACGCCGTTTCATAATGTGACACTATTTCCCGAAACTGGCGTACTTGCATTTTCCCGTCAGAGTGAAGTATGTATTTTTAAGGCGTAGTAAAAATGCATGATTTCAGGTGGATGTGGATCACATTCATATGCGTCATATTTTCCATCGAATCGGTCCTGATGTAATATCTGGCTCTAGTAGAAGCCGCTCTGCTTCAGAGTATTGATTTTCTAACACATTCCCAGCCTTTTGTTTTCTCTAGCTTTTCTGATATTGATGGCCAGCAGGCCGTGTCTATATTTCAAGAGGTTTCAAAGGGCCACACGAGACGCTGCCGAGTAAACCAAACATTTTTGCAGGGCTTTTATTTAGCGGGGTTTGGAGAGAAATACGGGGCGTCCGGTTTGGGAAAACCTCAAGCTGAAAGTAGGTTAGTCTTCATGATTACCTGCACACTTATGAAGTTTTTCCCAGCCGGTTTCCTTTCAAGCCGTTTTTTTCCCTTTGGCTGAGAATTGCATTTCAGGCGCTGGTGATTCTTTCGGGCTCCCTTTCAGAGCCTTGAAATTTGCCAGGGACCTGGAGACAGCAAAGGGACTTTTAATGAACAGCTTTTATTGATCAGCAGACAAAACAGCTGTTAATTACAGGAGATCAGGCATTTAATTGGTGTTATGAAATAGGGCCGTCATGTGCCAGTCTAAAAGCTGATGACAAATGCAGAGGTCTGTGTTGATGGAGGCCGGGGCGGTTTAAGAATCAGCTTGCCAGATTGCTAGGAATTGGTTTATTTTGTAATGCTAAATTTACATGATTACATGGCGTGCATTTTATTAGATTTTGTCCTGATGTCCATCACAATCTGTGACCCATTTTTCGTTTGAGAAGCACTGAAGTAGAGCCTTCTCGGAAATGATGTCTTCTGGCAATTCATGTTAATTTACTGAATATTATAATACAAATTAAATATACATTTGAGAGCACACGCATGCAGTCGTAGTCTGTATTTCTAATTTTGTAAAATGTATTATATAAATTCATAAACAAGATAAATATACTACATTTGAGAAGCAATAATTTTAGCCGATATATCTCTTTACATTTACATATCATACATACATACAATACATTTTTATCATTAACTTTATTTTTCTAGTTCACATGTTCATGATTAAGTTTCAAATTGGGAAATACAAAGATAGTTAAAATAATTTACTGGAAAACAATTTTAAATCATTGAAATTCACATGTAATTTCCATGATATTTAACAATTCATAAGATTTAATCTTACAGACATGTTAGTAAATATATGTTGTTTCGAATATATATTTTTAAATATTTTATTGGAAAACAAGACAAAACGGGCTTATGATTTTTATTTTACATTTGTTAATAATAATATAATTTATTTTTATTCATTTATGTTGAAATTTATTTATTTAGTTTTATATTTAACAATACATATTATTATCATTATTATAATTTTTGGTAATATCTGCAGTGAGATTTATTTATTTATTTATTTATTTATTTTATACTTATCAGTTGCGTTTTAAAGATATATAAATATTTTACAGCATTGTAAAATGTATTAATTTATGTGTCATTTATTTAATATGTTTTGTTTTATTGTAATATAATATGCTTTGTGGATGATAGAAGTTTTGGGTTACTCTTTAGGAACAGTTCTATTTAATTTAATACAATTTTCTTTATGTTTTAATCAGTTCTGCATCCAGTTTTCTGCTTTAAATTCAGTTCACAAGACCTGAGAGGAGTTCAACTCTCCTCGTCCTCTCACTCGCTGTGGTTTATCGCGTGTCTTTAACGACGTGTCTAAACGAAGGCGTTGGACAGACCTGGCAGAACATCCCGAGCCCAGCAGGGCTTCCTCGTCCACAACTGGAGCGGCGCTGCTGTGATCTATGCCATCCCCTGTTTGCCTTTAATTTGTGATTGTCATTCAGCTGACTCAGTCTCTGTACTTGCTCTGGACGCTTCACACTTGCAGGCCGCAGCTGAGAGGCCGATAACAGTGATTAAATGTAATCACAATGGCACTCCAGCGCTGCTCTCGGACATCTGTAAACTCCCAGGGATCTTAACGGGAATGCAAAGATCTTATTCATCTCACATGAGATTGATGAGAACAGCCAAATTCATATTCATCCCAAACTCGCCTGGTTTGTTGAAATCCCTACTGAGCGTTAATGGCCCGGAAGAATATTGTTTTTTATGCGATGCGTCAAGCGTATCGTACATCACTGCGCTGAAATTTATATCAACAATAAAGAGGAGATGTGTGTCTAACAAATGATAGAAGTCAGTCTTGAGGAGTTTTGTGTGGAGAGAGCCTCGGGGTCGAGCCAGCTTCTTTAGACTCGAGTCGTTTGACTGATTTATGTGCAGCGTAATCGTCTGTTGTGTGTGATTTTGTGGGCGTATTTATTTAGTGCTGTGTGATTTGATCTTATTACTGTTATGGCAGAAGTGTGAATCCATCACAAGTGATGCAGACGTGATTCCAGCATCATCTGATTTGTGGGTTTTGTCATGTTTGTGCACATATCATGTTGGATTTCCACATTGTGCGGTTTAGACCAGCATTCAAAGGGTTGGGCCGTTGGTTGAAAGTGACAGTAAAACATTTATAATGTTGCAAAAGAGTGCTGTTTCAAATCAGTGCTGATGAACTGTTCCGTTCATCAAAAAATCTTCAATACAGTTTTCAGAAATTATTATTGAAGGATTTCTGAAGGATCATGAAGACACTGAAGACATATTTTAAATTATAATAATATTTCACATTTTTGCTGTATTTTTATCTTAATTTTGGTGAGCAGAAGATACTTCTTTCAAACTTTTAAGCACCATTGCATTTGTTTATTTAAAAAAAAGTCTGAACGTGTATAACTTTTAGACTGTACTGTCAGTTTGTCTACCTGTTTACTTCGTCCTTCTCAATGACATCCAAATAAAACAAAGGTTTAATACAAACTAGACAAAAGTTAAGCATATATTATTGTTGTTAGGATTATTTTAGTATTATTAAGATAATATTATAGTATTATTTATTTACATTTATTATTTATTTATTTGATTTAATATTTTCTGTTTCCATTTTAGTTAAAGTTACAATTTTGTTATGTGCATAAATATATATATATATACACAATTTAATTTTAATTTTTTTTAAGTTTTAGTCTGTACACCAAGATTAAAGAAAATAAGAAATGCTATTTTTGCTGGTTATTGGTTATATGCTTATTGGAAGGTTATTATTAAGTTAGTAAGTTAGTAACTAGGTAGTTTAGTTTATTGTCATTGTATATGTACAACAGAATTCCAGTGGAACAACCTCCAGGTGCCTACTTCAAACATAAAATTAAACAAAGTTAAACGTTTAATAAAATTGCATTATATTATTTTAATGGCTTTTTCAAATAATAAGTGTGTTATTTATTTGCAATGTACCAGTGCAGCAGATATCTTCATGTATTTAAGGCGTTCTATAAACTCTGCATGTCTTGTTTTCTGTATGTAGTGTATGAAAATTAAAAACTGAATCTTCAGGAAAATGATTGGAGAGATTAAATGTAATATTCACATCCGTGTCAACATCAGTTTATCTGACCCATTGCCTTCTATTCAAGACATTCCTGTCGTTGCATCACATCTGTTTGCTTACTGATAAACGCATTTTGCATTATGTATTTTAGAGTAAACAGCAATCAAACAAGCTGCTTCTGTATTCTCCCTCTTCCATAACATCCGCCGATAAGCGAGACTTCAGCGATGCTCCGAAACGAGTTTAAAAACATCCACCGAGACACTTTACGTTTTATTGGTGCGCAGAAAAATGTTGCTAGTGCTGCGTTTCCCAGCATGCTTCTTCATCAGAGCTTTTAGCGGTTTGTTGCAGTCAACACGGCGCTGGTCTGATGCTTTTGTCAATTACACCATTTCAGCTTGTTCTTCTGACTGTGCTCTAATGAAAATAATCTGTCAGACTTTCATCCTGAAGGTTAGATTTGGGACTAACCTGAGGTGCTGTGGCTAAAATGATCCTGATTCTTCATCCTGTGTTAGTATCTGATCTGAGCGAGGCTTCATTAGCCTCTGCGTGTTTGCCCACTCGTTTCCAGAAGACATTAGGAGAGACAGTCCCTGTGCTAAGAGTAATTACCAGGCCTATAACACACACCTGTAATTCCTGTTGTCTGCTGCCAAGCGCCGCGTTGTGTATTCACATCACATCTCCTACAATCTGCCAGAGCCACCGTCGCAGCAGAAATATGCCAGGACTAAACTGGATCTGTTTAAAATGTACCAGGACTAATGTGTGCGGAGTTCGCCCGAGGGATCGTTCTAGTGCTGAAGATACCAGACTTTCTTCTGCGGCTTTCTTTCATGATCAGGGGACAGAATGGGATCTGTTTTTCTTTTCAATCAGAGGAAGCACATGCATAACCTTCAGAAAATATTTGGAGGTCAGGCGGAATACTGGATGAACAGTTTTTTAACTTTTTTTGCAGCCTCGGGTTAACTTAACCTCTTACCTTTTTTTAATGAGATTTAGATTTTTTTTGTCGTGCGGACATGCTTTTTATTCATTATGTGCATTTTTGTTACGAGCATTGCAGATAATTTGTAACATTGTAACCTAAGTTTTGGACATGCTTGAATACATTTGGAAACCCTGAATTGGGATATTTTATTTTGCACCAGTTAAATAAATTAATAAATCTAATCCTATAAATATAAAAAATGCTAAAATAAATGCTTAAATGAATGCATAATTAAATAAATGATCGCATGAATAAATAAATAATGCAAAAATAAATGCTTAAAAAAATGCATTAATTCATAAATGCTGAAATAAAATTAATGCATAAATAAATAAATAAATGATTGCATAAATAATAAAAAATAAAGGCATTCATACACAAATGCTAAAGTAAATACAATGAATGCAAAAATAAATAAATCAATAAATGATTGCATAAATAAATAAATAAATACTGCCAAAATATATGCTTAAATCAATTCATACATAAATGCATAAATAAATCTAATTCTTTAATTAAACAATATTCAAAAACAAATGCTAAAACAATTGCATAAATGCATACATGTAAATAAATAAGTAAATTATTATTATTATTTTTTTTTTGACTGCCCAAATGGGAAACAGTAACTAATTAAGCCTAAACAAAACAAAATAAAAACAGTTAATTTAGGCTCAGCTGGGTAATTTACACTGGTGTTGCTTCAAATGTTGGGTGTACAGAAATTTGATTAATTTAATTTAAACAAATTTTCTTTCAATCAATATTCTTGCTATATTTTTTTTCCCGGTTCTTCACATTTAGGCTTGCTGCATAAGGAAACAGTTTAGGTAATAAACAGTGAAGGGTGTGAAGAAACCTGATCGTTAGGAGACTAATAAATGTTTAGAGAAAGGCATGTGATACAATATTTTAGCTTGTGCTAATTGGAGCTGCAGTAATGTAGCAGGTAAAACAGACGTTAAAATCAGTATCTGTGGCAAACTAAAAATCCCTTTACTCTCACTTGAAACAGAAAACACAGCAGAAATGTGCAGGTGGTGTAAATTCTTCCTTAAAGCATGTGTGGTGTTTGACCTGCGAGGTCTGGATCTACTGTAGGTGGATGAACTACTGTAAGTGTCATTACTGAGGGGAGATGTTCTGGGTTTAAAAAGAAACTGGGCTTTTGTATTTCTGTACATGTTATGCAAAAGTTGCCGTGTTTTGGTTTTACATAATCCTGGCATGAATTCAGATATACCTGTAGGTTATTGCAAACGAGGTCAGTAAGTGGCTATCATGCTGAAGTCAGTGTGTGTTTCAAGTTTAGGTGCAGTTTTGACTTTTTTAGTTTGACATTTAAAAGTACAGTACTGTATGTCACAAATATTGTAAACAGAACTCAGAGCTATAGTCAATGGGAGATGAAAAAAAAAAGAAGAAAAGTTGTCAGTATTTATTTTCCCCTTGTTGTTGCAATACCAGGACTTTTCAAAGAGCTAGTTTATGCTGCGGAATAACAAAACAAAAAGTAAAAAAACAAACAAAACAAAACGTAAAAAGGTTATGGGAGGTTTCTTGTTTAATTACACCAGTTCTGATCTAAAACAAATTGTGAAAAAAAATATATATATATCCAAAATAAAATTGAAAATAAAATGAAATTGAAAATTAAATTAAAATGAGATTAATTTCTCAGGATTAATTTTGTCCTCGGGTTTCTTTCTTTTTTCTTTCTTGCTTTCTTTCTTTCTTTCTTTCTTTCTTTCTTTCATTAAAAAAAAAAGTAAAAAAAAAAATCCAAAATGAAATAAAAACAAAAATTTTCAATTAAATTAAATTAAATTAAATTAAGTTTTCTCAGGATTAATTTTTCCTCAGGTTTCTTTCCTTCTTTCTTTCTTTCTTTCAAAAAAATGTAAAAAAAAAAAAATCCAAAATGAAATTAAAATAAAAACAAATTTTTTAAATTAAATTAAATTAAATTAAATTAAATTAAATTAAATTCTTTCTTTCTTTCTTTCTGTCAAGTTATGATTTTTTAAATTATTATTCTTTATT
>JAUCMU010000104.1:22498019-22521536 GCA_032275025.1 Enteromius treurensis | reverse complement strand
CAAAACAAAAAGTAAAAAAACAAACAATACAAAACGTAAAAAGGTTATGGGAGGTTTCTTGTTTAATTACACCAGTTCGGATCTAAAACAAATTGTGAAAAAAAAAAAAATATATCCAAAATGAAATTGAAAATAAAATGAAATTGAAAATTAAATTAAATTAAAATGAGATTAATTTCTCAGGATTAATTTTTCCTCAGGTTTCTTTCTTTCTTTTTTTCTTTCAAAAAATAAAAAAAAATAAAAAAAAAATCCAAAATGAAATAAAAATAAAAACCAAATGTTTTTATTAAATTAAATTAAATTAAATTTTCTCAGGATTAATTTTTCCCCAGGTTTCTTTCTTTCTTTCTTTCTTTCTTTCTTTCTTTCTTTCTTTCTTTCTTTCTTTCTTTCTTTCTTTCTTTCTATCTTTCAAAAAAAAAGTAAAAAATAAATAAATAAAATAAAATAAAATAAAATAAAATAAAATTAAATAAAATTAAATTAAATTTTCTCAGGATTAATTTTTCCTCAGGTTTCTTTCTTTCTTTCTTTCTTTCCTTCTTTCTTTCTTTCCTTCTTTCAAAAAAATGTAAAAAAAAATCCAAAATGAAATAAAAATAAAAACAATTTTTTTTAATTAAATTAAATTAAATTAAATTAAATTAAATTAAATTAAATTAAATTCTTTCTTTCTTTCTTTCTGTCATAAGTTACGATTTTTTAAATTATTATTCTTTATTGTTCTCTATTCTTTTGTGGAAACAGGTAGCAGAAACATCCTGACAAATGATAATCATAAAAAAGAAAGCCCTTATGAGCTGAACTATCATCACATATAAACTAGCTTCAAAAATATTCACCAGAACATCATTGTTTATGTTCCACAGCATAAGAAAGTTTCACAGTTTAGCAACAACACGAGGAGTAAATTAAGACAAAATGCTCTTCCTTTAAAAGGGACGTTTTTCGTATGCAAGTTGAAGGGATTTCAGCACATGTGGCCATTATAAATAAGAGATAAAAAGACTTGGGAGTTTTTAGGGAGTGAGGAAGTCTTGTTTGCTTTGCTGTGTAGCTCTAATGAGAACACACTGCTCTGGTTGCAGCGTGATGAATGTGCTGTGGATGTGAACGCATGTAAAGCCTCTCTCTCGGCGGGACTCTGCTGCAGGTTTGGACACATCATTACAAACAATGATTTGTTTTATTTTGCAGCGCGTGATCTAGTGCTGCCTCACATCTGGTGCTGGGTTCGGGCAGCTCAGATCTACAGTATGGCGTTTCTCTATTCAGAACAAGCAGGACTTACACACCAGCCACCAAAACACAACACTAATATTGGAACATGTAACACTGAAGGCATGATGTAAAGCTGGTTTAGCTTCAGCACAGTGCCAAAATATTTATTGCACAAAAATGTTCTTAAAATCAAAATATTAGTGCTATTTTGAAATGTTATTTATGCACTATTGACTATTATTCTGTGTATGTTTGTTCATGGTTATTGAGGATGAGGCATCACAACCTGTCCATGCTGATACCTGACTAATATAAACAAGCTTTTACCAAAAAATAGATGACTTGTCACAAAATTATTCTTAATCAAACGTATTTAAGTTGAATGTATTTATTGTTAAATGTCTTTATTGTTTTATTATTTCACTCTGTGTGTATATGTAGTTTTTATAATTTTTTTTATTTATTTTAAAGTTAAATACATTAAATCAAATTGCATAAAAATAATGTCAGATATACATCTCTAAAATACATTGTTTAAGTTTTTTAAAGTTTTTTTTGTTAGTTAGATTTACTAAAGTTCTATATATATATATATATATACACACATATATATGTATATGCATATTTAAATGTGTGCGTGTGTGTGTGTGTGTGTGTGTGTGTGTGTGTACATATACATACAGTATATTATTCATTTAACATTTATTTTATTTCATATAACTTTTTTGAATAGTATCCCTTTCCTAAACCGTTTCAGTTCTAGATCGTCTAACTACTTCCTTTAGTCTTTTAGTATGGATCATATTCTGTTTGTGTTGAAATTCCTCTAAGCGTTCAAAGCACAGCGGTGCTATCTCAAATCAACGCGTTGTGTTTTCTTAAAGCCAAGGCTGAGATATGAAAAGAGACTTTCAATCTTCGCACTTGTAGTTTTTATTAAGCGTGATTTCTAGCTGGGGAAATAGAACTATTAGCATTCATGAAACAGCAATAAATGAAATAAACAAGCGGGATAAAAGTAGTGCTGAATGCATAGACATGTCCACTTGCATTATTTCTGCATCAGCCGAAGTTTAAGCACAATCTTCCTCATCCGTGCAGACGGAAAGGTGAGTGTACATGCTGCTAATCTGTAGCTTTTAGTTCACTCCACGTTATCTTTAAGGCAGCGTTAATTGTTTGTGCTCTGCAATCTAACGCACTCGTTAATGCCGTCTGCTGCCAGATTGTAATACGGCTCTGAGCCGAGGCCGACGAGCTTAAATTAAATTAGGGCCCCTGCGAAATTTCCGCGCGTGTTCATCGGCCGTGGCTTTTGTTGTGTTGTGTCTGACCTTGACCCAGTAAAGATTAATGTAACAAGACAGTGTGACGGTGAGAGGAGCTCGTTCTCATGCAGCACACACACAGATCAGTGTGTAATGGATGAGGCCGTGGAGAAGCGCTGTAGGACAGTTTATGGGGCTTTATGGGTCTTGAAGGCGCAATTTTCTGACCACTGAAACCAGTAAACATCTAGAAGACTAACTTTTATAGATTTATATGTGCTGATTCTGGCCATATGCTTTCAATATAATTTATTTTTAGCTTCAGTGCTAAGGAGTCTACAGTGCATTGAAAGGATGAGGATGCCAAACATTCAAAATATCTGCTTGCAGGTCACATTTCAGACCAGTTGTCACGCTGCATTGTCTTGAAATATAAATTAATGTTTATCTCTGTTACTGTCTTGGATGAAATATTAACTGGTTTTATCATGTTTTGACTATATATTACTATTGTCACAAGCTTCACTGGAGTTACCTCGGAAACCTCCAGAGGGCACTCCAGCCCAGACTATGTTCTTTGTTTATCTGTCTCTTTGTTCAAAGGACTTTTATTATGAACAGTTGTCTCCACCCACCTTGTCTGTCGCTATGGCCACCCACTAGTTTCTCCGCCCCGTTGCCTTGTTCTGACTTGTATTTAAAGACCCATTTGAGTAGTCATTATTTAGATAGCACACATATTCCATTACAAACAGTACAGTGAATGGCACTGACAAGACAAGTCTACTTCTTCATGTAACAGTGCGTGTTTGAATAGCAGTGCAGCTCTAGCCCGAGTTATTTTTGTTTTCCATTTTCTCAGTTTCAGCCTCTCCTGAGTTACAGCATGGGCTCTAGTTCCAGTCTCTCCAAACTTTGTGAGGAGAAACGGGATGAGGTTTTTCTCAGTGATTTCCATAGCAGCCTGTAAGAGCCCTTCATAGACGACCCCTCCTGCATCCTCCGGTGACCCCCATCAGCTCCCTGCGCTCCTCTCCTTCTCCTGCTTCCAGACGCTGCCCGTTTGATGGACGTCTGACCAAGTCCAGATGGGAAGATAGTTGCTTAGTTGGAGGAAGTTTGAGCACTTTTGGACAGCCGCGAGCAAAGCCAAAGGATAGTAAATGATGGTTTGAGTTTATTCAGCTGCTGCTTGCCAAGCTAGTTAGCATGAAAGCACAATCACAAGACATTTCAGTTCCATAACGTGCTGTGTTTACTAGTGGAAAAGGATTATCAGTATTGAAGAACTCTGGGATGGGACTTGATTTATTAAGAGTTTCTATTTTAAAAGCGGTGATATGAATTTTGAAGTCATTGGTGGAATAAGTCATTACCATAACATAGCATGCACATATGAATCATTCCAGTATGATCAGGAACATGTATTAAACAGTGTCACTTTATTTTAAGGTCTCCTTGTTACATATGTTACATGCATTTACTATTATAATAACATTTAATCATGCAGAATGACATGCAAGTAACCCTAAAACAAACCATAATTCTAACCCTAACCATATAAAGCAGTAAGTACATGTAGTTAATTCATATTATTCAGTACTTTAACGTACAATTACACCTTAAAAGAAAGTGTAACCCTAAACACTTTATTTACTTTAGAATTATCCATATATTCATAAAATCCACTGTATTATGCTTTTATTTTTGTTGAAGTCTGAAGTTTTCAGTTTTAGTGCAGGGTTGTTATTATTAACTGACTTGAAAATGAAAAAACAAAAAAAAACAAAAAAAAAAACATATATATATATTTTTTAAAGCAGCTTGGAAAAAAAAAATAATAAAAAAAATTAAGAAATATATATATATATATATATTTATATATTTATATATTGTTATTAATATTATTCTTCTTTTTATTATAAAAATTTTGTATTTGCTACATTTCTGTCTTTGTAACACAAGTAGCATTGTATATTTTGAAAATTGCCGACTATAAATATATCAAAACTTAGTTTTATACTTAGTACTTAGTTTTAAACTTAGTAATATACATTGCTAAGACCTTATTTGGAGAACTTTAAAGGCAATCATCTCAATATTTAGATTTATTTGCGCTCTCAGATTCCAGATTTTCAAATATTTATGTCAGCCAAATATTACCCTATCCTAACAAACCTTGCATCAACCAAAAGCTTATTTATTAATTTTGTAGTATTAACAAAAACAAAAAGACCTTTATGGCTGGTTTTGTGATCCAGGGTCATATGTCTTACAAAAAAATAACTGAAACTATGCTGAAGTTAAATTAATTTAAACTATGGATATGTGTGTGTGTGTGTGTGTCAGTTCATGCATTCCCTGGGAATCGAACCCATGACCTTGTGTTGCTTGAAGCATGCTCTACTTTCTGAACTCTCCGCGTTATATTGGCTTTTGCTCTCTAGGTCAGTGTTTCTCAGCCGGCGGGTCAGAGCCACTGCTCTTGGTCACCGCACCACCAACAGTTTTTGAGATTGAGAAATCAGAGAATGAGATCTGATTTTGTGGTTTGTAGAAGTGATCTCTTTCCTGGTCTGTTCCTTCTCGTTCCAGTCGTTCTGTAGGTCTGTAACAGTCTCTCAGGAGTCGATCTGTAATATTTTCAGAGGAGCTCTATCTCTCCATCTTCTGTCTGACATCGCAAGCGCTCAACAAAAGACCTAATGAAGCAGAGGAGGAGGAATATTTGCCCGGTAATTAAGAAAAATGAAAAGAGGTGACACGGTGGTTATCAGGTGCCCTGTAATTGTCCTTTACTCTATGAGGTCCACTTTAAACTTCTTTTCTCCCGTTAACGCACTTCTTGGCCCATTACTTCATGCATGCACTGAATCTGAGGTGCTGTGAATGCAGAAAATAACGCTGCTTGATAATGCCTCTCGTAGACCTCTGGCAAACCACAGTTCCTGGCTGTTTGTGGTATTTTGTTGCATATTGGTTTCTTTGAGGGACAGATGAAAGGTTCACTAGTGACAAAGGGACGTGTGGTCCTTCATATGAAATTAATTATTTTCAGAAGAGCCTATTCAGAGTGTAATTCCATCAGATAGCTGTTGAGATGTCGAGAAATATCGCTCTATTCAGATGACAACAAATTACTTTGTCCTGCTCAACAATGCCCTGTTTTGTGAAGAGATTGCTTTGGGAAGCTGCTTTTAATGGTTCCCAGAAGAAGTCGAGCCTTTGTGAGCAATCGTTATTATTTGGAATCGATCTCCAAAAGCATTTTTATGCTCAGTTTGTGCAGCCAGATGCCAGCGTAAAATTCAGAACTGACCCTTTTAATGATCTTTTCAGAGCTTGCTATTCTAAATTAAAATGCTGTTTTTGTTTTAAGAATCTTTTACTAATGTTTTTTTCCTGATCTGCCTCTGAAAAGACTTTTATTTTCAGATGAAGTCATTTATCCCTATTAATTTTCTCATACGTAATGCCTACTTTTTTATGATGCTGTCAATTCCTGATTGAACCAAGCTCTATTTTACAATTTTTAGTTTAATATCATATTCCCCTTTGAAAAAAAAGTCTTTAAAATATTGTTTCACGTTGATTTTATTAATAGTTATTATTCATAGACATATCTAAACCAGTGTTGTATGTTTAGGATCATCAATATAATATATGTTTTATTAAAACGTTCAATATGAAAACTACTATTGCAGTTTTTTATTGATTGAGTGAAAAGACTTTGAGTCTGAACAAATGTTGTTTTTATTTCTCATTTTAGTTTTAGTTACATTTTTAACAATTTAGTTGTATTTATTAATATTTTGAATATAAAAACTATACTACCGATGGTTAAAATTATTATTTTTTTAATTTCTATTTTCCTTTTTTAGTTTCAGTTACTTTTAGAAATGTTTATGTTTGTCACTTTTATTAATATTTTAAATATAAAACTACCGTTATAGATTTTGATTTGTTTTTAAAATATATTTTTCATTTTAATTTTAGTTTCGTTTTAATTTATTGTATCCGTTTTGATGAATATTTTTAAATTTTTAAATTTCCTTTTAGCTTTAGTAATTTTGTTGTGCTTTTTGTCAGTTTTTATTAATAATTATATTGCTATTTTAGTTTGTAATTATAGTTTGAATGTAAAGTTTTTAAATAATTTTTTTATTTAAAATAAACAACAAATTATATGTATATATACACACACACACACACACACACACACACACACACACACACACACACACACATTTATTTATTTTAGTTAAGCAAAATGAATGTTGCCTTGGAAACTATAGTTTCACTATTATTGTTATCGTTATTATATTTATTTATATTTTTTTCAGTTAACTACATTAACCCTGATCCAAATAATAATATTGTCACAGTGACGACCAAAGTCACGGTTAAAACATTGCACAACAGCTTTTGATTTCTGAGATGGACAGATGCAACCATGCAGCTGTATTGAACATTTCCGTGTAAACCTTCTCTGCAAATGAAAGCACATCGCAACCTGGCGCTAGCCGCTAACGTGATTTCCTAACAGCACATCGCTCACGATATCAGGCTCCGGCAGAATTCAAATCTTTTGCTCCAGAGGGGCCATTCGAGCACACAGAGGGTGGCCTAATGATGCCTGTGTGGCTTTAATGCTGTTTATGAAGGTAATAATAGTAGCGTACAGGTCTAATGACAGTGGTCAAAGTAATAGCAGCCTGGCGCACTCGCGCGGAGGAGCTACTGTGTGCCGAGATTACTCTGTCAATGTAGCAGCGGGTCGCACGGCTCTCAATGTTCAGGACTGTGATTTGGAGAGCTGAAGTGTGTGTGTGTGTGTGTGTGTGAACTACATGCTGAGACGGACTGCTGAAGCATGGGATGCGTTCATGAGTGTTCATCCTGTTCTCTTCCAGAGTTCACATGAGATGTGATGTAGAGTAGAGTATTCACAATTATACACTTCATGTGATTTTATCCATTGGTAATCTTTTTATTGACTGATAATGCGAGCATGTTATCAGACTAGCAACTTGCGAGTGTTATAATTGTTTATATTTCAACTTCAGTTGGGTTACGTGTTCATAATTGTGTAAATAATAGCATTTAAATAAAACTGTTTTGACTGTTTACACTGAAAAATCACACCCCTACATATATGCAATAATGCCAGTGTTTTTACCTGATATATCTTTTAATTATGACAATAAACAATTGTTGCGTTAGCATATTGATGCTAAGGGTTTCCTATTTGAAACAACGAAGGACCCTTCACATCGAAAACTGACTAAAGAGGGGTACCTTGAGCTTCAAAAAGGGTCAAAATGTGACGAGTTGGAGTGAGACTGTGTTGTGTCGTGGTGTAGGATAAACTCTGCCGTGGTGACAGATCCCTCGTGAGTCTCAGTGCCGTTAGTAGATGTATTGCAGGTCTGTCTTTATGTGTTCGGTGGACTCACGGGTCAATAAGACATCCCGTCTGTTCTTCTTCGCTGGTGTTGCAGGTCAGGTGGGACGACCGGTAATGCTAGATTTCTACAGTGAGTTTAACAGAGTCTCAATCTCCCATACTCCATTTCAATTCAGCTGCCACATTTCACAGCGTTATTCACATGGACAAATGTTGCAAGCGTGTCAGTAATTTTAATATTTTCTAATGCAAAGAAAGAAAGACAGCATTGTACCGTGCTGTTAAAGGAATAGTTCACCCAAAAATGAAAATTCGCCCTCGAGTAGTTCCTAACCTGCATGAATTTTTTGGTTCTGCTGAACGCACAGGAAGATATTTTGAGGAAAGTTTGTAACCAGCCCGAACAGCTGATAAAAACATCACAATACTCCGGTCCATCAGTTAACAGCCAAAAGAAACATTGAGTGTTGTGGATTATTGCAATGTTTTTATTAGCTTTTTGGACTCATTTCTCCCAAATCTTGAATGGGTGAGCACACTGTCAGCAGATTTGAATTGTTGCTCGAACTATTCCTTTAATACCGCAAATGAATATGCATGTGACAGTAATTCAGTACGGTATGATGCGGGGCACTTTTTGGGAGACAAGATTAAAGTTGAGCTCCTAAAGCAACCAGATAGCATGTCATTAGCATTCTGTGCAGACGAGGTTTTAGTTCTTCTGGGTAGAATATAGAGAGGACATCACACCGGCGACTCATTGTGTATTCAGGACAGGGTTAGACTTTTATAGCAGGGTAGAATATGCTGAAACTTGGCCCATATTGTCCGTTTGTCGGGGGTGTTTTGAAATTGGTGGTTTTGCTCGTAAATTTGCTTTAGAGATATTTACCAGCTCCGCGCCTAATTTATGGGATTGTTTGCACAGTCATAGCCCGCTGAGAAAGTCAGCGAGGATAAAACGACGGCTGTGCATGTTATTTAGACAAATATCTAGAGCAAGACACACGTAGAAATCACATTCATTCGTATTCAAACACTCCAGTCAAAACTGTAAAACTACCATCAATTATACATTATACATAATGTATTGCGCTGCACTTGTTGTGCTTCATGTTTGTTGTCGACGCACTAGAAAGATGTGTTGTCTGTCAGCCGTGTTTCCTGTTATTTTACGCCGCTCGGGATCCTCTCTCGTCGCATGAATTTGGATTCATAACTTGCATAATTTCTTTTGCTACGGTGCTGCAGTTGAGTAGCTGATGTCAAATACCTTTGGGAAGACTGCTTCCCGCTGTTTGACTTCTTTAAACAGCATTTTGCGGGTTCTTTTTTGTAATTATTATGCATGAAACTCGTATTACGGTAAATGAGAAACTGCATGAAATATTTGTACTTTGCAAAATTCATTTCTCACACCACAGGGCCATTTAAAATGAACCAGTGACAGCAAAAATGTCTTTAAAAAAGGTTATTTAATGCACTTGACCTCAAATCTTGCGGTTGATAAAACGAACGAGTAGAGTTCATTTGTATTTCAGTTAAGATGCTGATGTTTACACAACTGTGTCATCATCCGCTTGCGCTGTTTTTAATAAACGCCATCCTATCAAACCGGCTGTTTGCACATTATGCGTGAGCAGTTTACAAAAACCAACAAATAAATAAATGCAGCTTGTCTTTTGGTGATGGGTCGAGGGGTCTTGCTCTTTCAGTTATTTCCACGAGCTCTGTAATTTGGCACCCAACGTCAATTTTCCTCCTCCTCAGGCCAATGTCCTTGTTACATATTTATTCATTTTCCTCTGTCAATAGGCTACATATTCCATGTCTGGTGGCAAAGAAAACCGCTGAATAGATTTATTAGCCAATATTGTAATGACGACAAGAGTAATGGGCATGTCAGTCAACGCCGGAGAATAAGGGTGATGGGCTTCTCATTCAAGTGCTTTCCATTCAGACAAAATATTCAGGTTTGCTTGTGACGTTTAGAGGTCACTTAGTCAGGATCAGAACCAAACCACAAACTCCAAAACATGTCTAGGTCACATTTCACACACAGACAGACAGGAAAGTGTGCATATACGGTGTACTTATATCAGCATAAACTACAGACAGCGCATTATATACTTTATAGTTTAGACTGCCATTCGGGGGTTGGTAAGACTTTTAAAAAATGTTTACCAGGGCTGCATTTATTTGAAATAAAAATGTTAAAATTGCGACATAATATTAGCATTTAAAATAAGAGTCTTCTATAGTATTACACTGTAAAGTGTAATTTATTCCTGTGATGCAAAGCTAAATTTTCAGCATCATTACAGTTGTGCTGCTCGATATTTTGTGGAAACTGATACATTTGTGTTTTTCAAGATTCAAGAACCACACGCACCCCAAAATGAAACCGATTCATCGACCACGATGGCTTTAATCGATTGCATCTCTCATCGACAATTAACCGTTCATCTATTAACCGTATGCTGTATATATACACACTGCATCATTACAAATTGAGAATAGGCTCGGGATGCACTTAACTGTTATGAAATGAAAAAATCTCCTTAATGTGATCCTAAAAATAGTCTTTTCACTTTTGCAGTGATATATGAGCGGCATACGCTTCTGACAGGTTTGGTGAGATCCACTCGAGCGCATCACGGCCGTGTTTCAGACTTCTCATCGAATATAAAGGTCATGAAAATGACAAATGCACAACGGGCCAGATGTTTGGCGTTTATAGTGCAGAAGATGCGTTTCTGCACTGTTTTTCCAATTTCAGCACACGACCCTGGAGACGCACAAGCTAAAGACTCCAATCTACATGATGTTTCCCATTACTCTGCTCCGCTGAAGTCAGAGCCACCGTCTTCTGCTGCTGGGCCCTGAGAGCTTGCTTCAGATGGAGGTGCGATAATGACTTCTGTGAGATTTTTGGACTTGTATAGTATAATATTGTCTCATTTTTTGCTCCTCCGGGGCTGTTGTTGGGTTTCAGAGGTTGCCGGTTATCTTTGTGTATTCCCTGAAGTCTTCAAGAGATGGGCCTGGCCTGTCAGAACATTTGTAGGGTCGGATAGCGTTTGATGGGAAATAAATAACACCAAGGGACTCTTTAGAGCTCGTTGGCTGCTGATTTGTGTAATGAAAAGAGATGAGAACAGAGAAGAGCTTTGGAGAGACGTTGTGTGACCTTTGAGGAGACGATTGGTCCAAAACTCGCTGCACACTTCGGCTCTGAGCTATTCAACCAAATCCTGACGCGTCAAATCATGGCTGATTGTTTCACTCAGAAATAGGAAGTATAATGCAAATAGCTGATTTTGAATCTAAAGTGATATTGTATTGTTGGTGTTGTTAACTAGCATCCAGAAAGAGTTTTGCTTTTGCGTTGAACTCATAGACACTGATCAGGGTTGTATATCATTATCATAAATGCTAGTGTGATTTTTCCAGAAATAAAAAAAATATTTTTAGAAATAAAATTTGAATTGTAATGCAAAGTAATCTTTATTGCTTTAATGCATATTTCAGTATTAGTTTTAGTAATTTTAATATTTAATCTTTTTCAATTAAAATTTTAGTTATATGTACTTTATCATTTTTATAATTGCAGGACTATTTTTTTATTTCTTCAATTATTTCAGAGTTAGTTTCATTATTATTGTAATACTTCAGCTTAAACTTAATAATTTAAGAGTTTTATATTTTCATCTTTTAATTTCGATTTTTTCTTTAGTTTTAATCTTGTTTTCATTTTGAATATTTATTTTTATGTTTTTGAATTCCTTAATTTTTTTTTTTTTTTCATTTTTGCACTTAAACGTATTTATTTAGCCTTTCAAGTTTATTTATTTATTTTTTCATTTAACATTTATATTTGTTTCATTCATTTTATTTTTCTAACAACCTGTCAACTTAGAACAAACTCAAACTTCTTTAAAGGAATAGTTCACCCAAAAATGAAAACCTGTCATCATTCACGATCAAATCTGTATGAATTTCTTTGTTCTGCCGAACACAAAGGAAGATATTTTGAAGAATGTTAGTAACCAGACTGTTTTGGGTCACCCTACTATGGAAGTCAGTGGTGACCAAAACAGTCTTGTTACAAACTGCTCCGGATCCAGTAATTGAGTTCTGAATACCGTGTGACCATACAGTCCTTATCCTAATGACCCCTCCCATGGTCTTTCTGATTTCCTCAGCCAGTTATTTTTTAACCTGTCCACACCAGCGGCTCCGGAGGTCACAGCAGAGTGGATTTCCACTGTTTGCCGGAGCATTTCTTGGCCTGTCTACCTTATTTTCCCCAGCCTGTGGAAACAAGCGGAGCTGCATCCCTGAGCCCCTCGTTTAAGTCGGCTGCATTTGTCTAGTCCCAGCTTATTTTCTCCTCTCTGCTCCGGAGGCAGTCGACTGATGGGCTGAAGGTGAGAGCTCAGGCCTCGCTGACCGAATCCTGGTCTAATGGGGATCTTGCTTCTCTCAGCAGGGATGAAGCATGAGATGTTCCAGCTGTGTGCCTGGCGTGCAGAAAATGAACTGCATTGTGGAAGAGTAGCACATAGAGATTGATGATGAAGCGGTCAAATACGCCGTCTCCTTCGCTCTTTCCTCGTGTTGACGGCGGCTCACGATTGGATTGTTTATGCACAATGCGGCCTGTGCATTTTGAAAAGCTGAGATTTAGGATCCACACAATAGGCTTTCGCTGGCTTATTTATTCTGCTACAAAAGGTCTTGTTTCGCTGAATAAGTTTGTGCTTTATCAGGCTTGCGGTTTTCATTTGGATGCTTTCGCGGCGCTATGCATCATGACAAAATCTCATTCACCGCTGCAATTTAGACGTTTGTGGCATTCTTTGGAATCAATACGTGAGACGCGCTGATTTGAGCACGCAATTGTGTTGAGGCTTTGAAATTTTAACGCATTAACAAAGTCCTAAACCTTCAACACTGATGCACTGAAATGACAACAGAATCCTAATGGTGCCCTAGAACTGCACTATAGTCCATCTAAAATCTGCATTATTCCAGTCAATAAACAATCACATTATCTATTGATCAGATATGGCTTCTCTTATTTTGATTGCACTGATATTGATGTTCATACGGTCACACTGGGTGTCAGAGAAGAGACGGGAAACGTGCGGATCCAATTGCAAAGCTTTATTAAAGTCCATGCTCATAGTCGTACAGGGCGGCGTTGGCAACGTTCAACAGCAGTAAATAGGAGAAGGCGAAGATGTGGTCAAAAGTTTGTAGCAGAGGTCGATACCAGGCAATCCAAACACAGAAACACGGAAGACAATGAAACAGGATAAACTCTTACAAAGGGGCAGGAAAAACCGTACACTCACAATGATCAGCGAATTACAAACACAAGAACCGGAACTTAAAAGCATGTTAGAACTAGGTCAGAGGGTGGAGTTACATCAGTGGCCATGACAACAGACAAGGTGGGCGGAGACAACATATCAGTTACCCTGGGAACACATGAGGTGGGTGGAGACAAGAGTACACAGGTGACAGTTCATACATGGAGTGGAAAAACACAAGTTTACAGTACAATAGGGGACTGGAGTGCCATATAGTCTTGACTGGCACATCCAGCTGATCTTAACACAAACACTCTAATTATATGTCTGATCGTATCTGGGAATACTTTTTTTTTTCTTCAATTAATGATTATATATTTTAATTTTTTTTATTATTTGTAATATTTTTAAACTGATTTAGTGTTTATTTTAATGTTTTTTTCCGTTTAGGTTATTGATTGACTTTCATTTTATGTTTAAGTTTTAGTGATTTTATGTTTATTATTTTTATTTCTATATTGCTTTAATGCATCATGTTAATACTTACAAATAAACATATTAATATTGAGTTTTATATTTTCAGCTTTCTTTGTCATTTTATTTTGTTTTAGTCATTTATATGTAATTCTGTAATTATTATTATTTTTTTGTTATTATTTACTGTTTATAAATAGCCATGGAAGTTGTGTATTTTTAATACTTAAGCAAAAATGTATATATTTTATTTCATATTTTTAGTTTAGTCAAGTTTGTGATTTTATGTGAACTTTTTAAAAACATTTTATTTCTTACTGCTTTAATGTTTATTTCAGTGCTAGTTTATTATTTTTTAGTATTTGCAGTATAAACACATTTTTTCTTTTGCTTATAATAATTATTTATAAATTATTTATTTTAATATTTGTATACTGCTTACATGTTCATTTCAGTGTTTCTTTTAGTCATTTTAGTACACCAACAAAGTTATACTTTTTTTTCAGTGTTTGTTTTTACTGTGCTTTAATAATTTTTTTGTGGATTTATTTTTAATTAGCATTGATGAATGTTTATTTTGGTCGGGCCACTATTCGAGTCGATCACTAGCAATGTCTTGGATGAGAAATGTGTTCAGTGTGTTTTGAATGCACTGATATTAGTATTCAGACAGCTGGAGATGTGTATGAAGTGGCTGTGTTTGTTTCAAATCAAATTAAATTGCGTTTTTGTCGTCTGTGCGCTTTATCATGATTTCTGACGGTATGTCAGGGACAAACTGTTGAGCGTCCCGATGCGAGCTGACAGCAAACGCAGAGGGGCTGTAAACACCCTGTCAAGGGCAGAGTGAGTCGCTAGTGCTAACCGCGGATGCTGTTGATCCTAGAGTTGATGCTGGGATCTGTCTGTGAGGTCTCATGCTCGTCTGACGGCTGTTTAAAGCTGCAATAAGCCCAGATCTCTGGTCTTTTTTTTTTAAGTTTGTTCTTTTTGTTTTGAATGTTTTATAATAGTAATTACTACTATTATTATTATTATTATTATTATTATTATTTCACATTTGGTTATTTTTTGTTTATTTATTAGTTTATGTGTGTAAACAAATTTAACATTTTAGTTTTTTCCCCATCCATAACATTTTTCATGGCAATTAATAATAATTTATTTTATTTTATTTCGATATCATAATAATATTTATATGCTATTATAGTATATAATTTGTTTTATAGATTTTATAGATTTAATATTTATTTAAAAATGTAATTTTGTTTATTTTTATGTATTCATTACATATTTATATTATTTTACATCTTATGTCATATATATATATATATGTGTGTGTTTGTGTGCACAGTATGTGTGTGTGTATATATATATATATTATTATATATATATTTTTTCATTTATATATACATATACATATTAGGGATGTGCATCTCCAAAAGTGAGGCCGATGCGATACGCATCTCGATGCATAGCCAACGATACGATACATGAAAGATACATGAAGTAGCTAGCAATGCGATGCGATACTCCCCTGTTACGATGCAGTGCAAACTGATTTCGATTCGATTCAACACGATTCGATGCAGTATGATGCAATAAAACCAATATGCAGGTATACAGGTATTGAGAGCCCTCGTTCTCTGTAACGCTGTAAGGCTGAATGTCGATGTGTCGGTTATTGTCTTGGAATGAGCAGTTCACACTCACCATATGAAAAAATACAATGCACAAAATCACATAATTTACTAGCCTGGGCCCGCCCATAATTCCTGTGATGCTCCATTTCATTTCACCAGCAAAGTTAGTCTGGCAAAGCTGGCGTTTTAGAGCAAAAAAGTGGGAACTTTTGATCGGTTGCTCACCCGGCGTCCCGCTAGCAGTAGCAGGATTAGCTGAATCCGAGTGAGAGGAGGAGGAGGAGTCTCTAAACGCACACCGTGTCTGCGCTGCCAGTATATTTTATAGTTGCACTACATTTTGTACATATAAATAATGAAAGTATAGTATGTCTAAAAGAAATAAATGAAATAAATCGGGTTTTACCGATGCAGATACGATATAAACGATGCCAATTTGTATCCGATGCACACATTTTAAAACGATGCATTGCATCGTTAACATTTTAAGCAGATGCACCGAGCAATTTAGGGAATCTTCCCATGCTTAATACATATACCTACTTTCACTGCATCAGGGTTTGCATAAATTGTGTCTTTTAATAAAAGTGTGTTTGGTTGAACCGGCCAATTTTTAAGTTAATTTGACAAGTGAAAACAAATCTGCCAGTCTTTTAAGATGAAATGCACTTATTCAAGAGACATTATGTGAATACAAATCTTATTATGCAGCATAGCTACCCAAGTAAAGATATCTTGTTTTGAAGTAAAGATTTGTAGAGGTTTCAGCTGCAAAGCAAAGACAAACGGCCCTCATTAATGAGCTGATTCTCTGTCGTGTGAGAAGCAGAGCTCCTGAAACACTGAAATATAATGAGTTCTGAAGATATAAATGAGTACTCGGCTGTTTAGAAGTTAGTGTTGTGAATTCTACTTATTACAGGGATTGCAATCTTCTGAAAAATGATTAGGATATTTGATTGTACGGTATCTTGTTGTTTTAGTCATGTCATATTCACAACAGGACGGTCAAGTTCATCTTGTGTTATGTGCAAATGTGTTTATATCGGATTCATGTAAGTTTATTTAATGAATAAGGCATGCATGCAAGTAAGCAAAAGTTGGGTTATTTGTCTGAAGTCTCTGAACGTGCATAGTTAATATGCAGCAGTGCTACTTTTTTGTTGTTGTTGAAACTATTTAATTGTTGTAAGGTTGCATCAGTTTTTTTGCTCTTGACAAAATGAAAAACCATTTAAATGATGTTTTGTCATGGCCTCATGTGATTTCGTGTGTCAAATTTGACTGAAAACATTTGTATAGCACTATTCACAACACACATAATTTCAAAGCACCTTTACAGAAGATCATGGTGTTATCATTTATACTTTCTTAATATCTTCGTGCCTTATGGTTGTTGAATAGTTACACATAACAATGATTCAAGCAATCATGCATTTAAGATTTGCTATAGATCCCCAAATGAGCATATTGTATGAATGGAGATAAAAATGGAAAACTTTACACTGAGCAATAATAGCTGCTATCTGTGACTACAAAAAAATGCATTTGAAATTAGCTTTAAAGTGCATTTCTGCACCTCTGCATGTGTTCTAGACCTCCTTGTTGTTCTGTGGACCTGTGTAGAATGTGATTTGCTGTAGTCCCGGTTGGCACCAGCAGGGGTTAAATGCTGAAGCCAGCCACCCACACTCTGACCCCTGACTGGGAGCAGTAAAGCAGAGGCCCCAGCCCCTGGTCAGGGCCCCCGAGGAACTCGTGGACAGCTGTCAGCTGGACGGCCACCTCCTCGTGCCTTTGCCAGGAGCGTCCATCGGCCATCACCCACCCTCCACGGCCGATCAGCGGTCAGCGCCAGGACTTTGCTCCGGTCTGTCACCCGTGAGACGAGCCACTGAGTAATTGCGCAGCTGGCAGCAAGAAAAGCCTGAGAGAGAGAAAATAATAGGGCGAGAAAGATGCGAGATGCACAGAAGCTTCTGAAGTATAAACACTTTTAAAAATAAAGGTTACAACAACTAGTTGTTGCTGCAAAGCCACAGAAGAAGCAGTTTCGGTAAAAGAAACCCAAAACATTTTGATGGACATTTTAATCATTTGAAGAGCCTCTATTATCCTCTTATAATAAAGACGAACCTGTTGTGTAATGAAAAAGGTTCCATCTATATTGGTGTAAAAAAATAACCATAGATGCTAAACTCTCAGAAGCTGTCACTGGGGCAGTACCTTTTCAAATGGTACACTTTGGTATCTATTAGTTTCAAACTTCAAGTACTTATCTGTAACTTTTAGGTACCAAAATAGACCCTTACCAAGACTGCGTTTATTTAATCAAAAATACCGTAAAATTGTGTTATGGTATGTTATTTTAATATAAAATAAATGTTTTCTATGTGATATATACAGTCTAGTGAAATGTCATTTATGTGATCAAAGCTGTCGTCAACACAGAGTATTAGAATACGACTAGTATGACTAACACTGAATACTGGAGAAATGATGCAGAGAATTCTGCTACGCCGCACAGGAATACATTTTAACATATGTGAGAACAGAATAAAAAACATTTAATTCAGAACTTTCACAATTTAAATTTTTATTTATGTATTTTTTTTATCAAATAAAAACAGCCTTGATGAGCAGAAGAAACGTTCGACCAATAGTAAAAGTGTCTAGCTAATGGATTTTGTGAAGTTTCTGTAGTTAACCGTTATACAGGAAGGGAGGGATATAGAGAGGATGTGGGAGGAGGCAGCGGAAAAACATAATTAGTGTAATTAGCCATGCGGCTTTTCTAAGGCTGTGACAATATCTGTCTCCTCTCATTACTTCCTGTAAACAAACACGCAGCTTAATAAGAGGCAGCATACGCTACAGCACCATTTACTCTTGATGCTCAATCCATTACAGCCACCGCCGTCTGCCAATCCAGTCCACTTTAACCCCCGCCCCGCTCCGCTCTGCTCCGGCCCCTCCAACACTCTCACTGCGCTTTGCCAAGGAAACAGCGTGTCTTGGACAAGGGCTACTTCTAACCGGATCCCCATTCCAGGCCATAATAGCTGGTCTCTAGAGCTCAGAGTCAAAGCCAAATGGAAGAGTGAGGCAACACTAGAGGTATTGAGGCTTGTCCAGGTGTTTGTGAGTGCCGCTAATTGACGCCGCGTTCCCAAATATTTGGGTTTATGTGCGTGACGTGATCATCTTGTATGCGACTGTAATACTGAATCTTTTTTGAAGGGCAGCTGTGTTTGGGAGAAAATGTAGTGGATTTAATTATTTTATATCTTGAATGTGATGTTATTGCATATATTGGATAATAATTTATATAGCTGCTATAGCCTTGATGCCAGATACATTCAAATATATGATGTCAAAATAAAATAAAACTCTCTCTCTCTAAATATATATATATATATATAGTACTGAATTTATAAATAGTTAAAATATGTTTATATTAAAAAAAATTATACACAATGAATAAAACAACAACGCATTATTATTATTGTCTTTTAAAAAGTTATTAAGGTTAAAATGTTAATATATACAGGTATTATATTTATTGTAGACGGTCCAGATGGTTCTCCCGTGCCTCGGAGTGGATGATGACGTCTTCCAGATACGCTGCTGCATACGACTGATGCGGCCGTAGTAAAATGTACATCATCCGCTGGAATGTTGCTGGGGCCCCGTGGAGGCCAAAGGGAAGGGTCCGGTACTGCCAGTGGCCATTAGGGGTAGAAAACGCAGTCTTAGGTTTTGCTGATTCAGTAAGGGGTACCTACCCATAGCCTTTGGTGAGGTCCAGCGTCGAGATGTACTGGGCCCTTCTAGTCCACCCGAGGCATGGGGTAGCCGTCGAACTCAGACATTTGGTGAGGCGCCGTAAGTCATTGCAGAAGCGGACGGTCCCCGGATCGGCCTAGACCACAGGCTGCATGAAGGCCCCTAACTTTAGTATCTGCAGCACTGCCAACAAGCCTCAGGGACACGGTAGGGCCGTTGCCGGACGATATCTCCTGGTGATGTCCGGACGTCATGCTGGAGAACGGTGGTCTACTCGGGTAGAGGAGAGAACACATGAGAGAACTACTACTACTACTGATAAATTAACAATTAAATTATTAGTAGTATTATTAATAAAAATGTGTAGTTAGCTAATTAAATATGTCATATTACATATCCACCAGTATTAAATATCATGCACATGTCCTCTCTGTATATGTTTAGTGAGTAGATGGCAGACTGCGGTAGTGAAGGTATATGACCACAGTCATTAGAAGAGCATGTGGTCTGGGCTTTGATGAGAGCTTTCATGTGTTGATACATGCTTTGGGGAGCACTTGGCAAATGTATAATCGGATGACACATCAAAACATTGCACAGGCGGAGAAGAGGGCCAGCACAGCTTATTAACCTCAGGCTATTAGTTTCCAAATACTGTTTCTCTTTTTTAAATCCGGCTGATGTTTTGGATCTCTTCTCATTTAATACTTTGAGCTACTTTGACAAAGTCAGGCCGTTTTTTGAGATTCCCAAAGTTGCAAGAAAAACGTATATTAACATGTGTTAACAAGCGCTGTGTCTAATAAGCGGTCAGTGATTCCCATTAAAAGAATAATTGTCACTCCGGTTTTTAAACAAGCCTCTTCTGCTCATCATTTATTTGATCAAAAATACAGTAAAAATCAGTGAAATATTATTGAAATTAAAAATAATATGTAATTTATTCCTGTGATTAAAACGGAATTTTCTGCATCGTTACTCCTGTCTTTAGTGTCACACGATCCTTCAGATATCATTGAAATATGCTGATTTGCTGCACATGAAACATTTCTTATTATTACTAGTGTTGTAAAATTATACTGGTTTAAATATTGTATCGATAAATCTATTAAATTATTATTATAGGATTAACCAACAATAATTTTGTTAATAATTATTAGGATTAATTATTTTAAGATAATATCATTATTATTATTTTTATTATTGGTATTATGTTGTTGTTTTCATTGTGTAAAATTTTACTGGCTTAAATAATATAAATTTATACATTTAAATATATTCCAACTATTGTATTTTTAAATTAAGTCATCATGTAAATTATTTCAGTATTAATTAATTCAATTGTTAACAGTGGTGTATATGTAGTAGTGTTGTTGTTGTTAGTAATAATTATAATAATGATCATAGTAATATATTAATTTATTAACATTGTTCTTCAGTAATCATTCTAATAAGCTGCCCAAGAAACAGTTCTTATTATTATAAATGCTGAAATTGGTTGTACTGCTTTATAAAAAAAATAATAATCAAAATATATCAATATTTCTATTAATCAAGGATGCATTCAATTAATAAAAAAAACAACGGTAAAGACATTTCTAATGTTGCACGTTGTTTCTGACATGCGGCTCTATTTTTGCGATTCCAAAGTTTTCTCAGTGCTCTGAAGGATTCTCGCGAGTGCCGTGTGTTTGTGGCTGTTAGTGCAGGAGCGGCTAATAGGCAGTCAGTGATTCCCATTAAAGCGATGGATGTCGCGCAGGTGAAAAGGAGATTGTCGGAGGAGAGAGAGAGAGCTTTCTCTTTCTCTGGCCTGAAGCCCATCACTCGGCGGTGATCAGTCTCCTCTCTGGCTGCGGTTACCGGCTGTCACGGCCTCTGCTCTCAGGCTGTCGTCTGATGAGAAGTTGCAGCCATGTTTTATAATCAATCCACGACCTAATAGGTCATGAATGAGTGCGTCCGGCTTGCCAATAGCGTTTTGGGTGGTACTGGAGGCAATATGACTGTATCAGAGCGGCGTTGGCGTTGCACAAGCAGCCTTTCCACAGATACTCGCTAATTGACGTTGTTCTACAAAAACCGAAAGCCGATGACCCCAAAGAGCCAGAACTCGTTTACGCTCCATGCCACATCTTAATAAGGTCCGAGTTTTGTAAACTCATCATGAAAATTTCAGCGAGTGGATAACTAGAGGGAAGATTTAACTAGCTTGTGCTTTTTCTCTGTTAACCACCCAAGGGATGTGTGGTTTTTTTTTTAAGAGAACTAGATCAAAAGAGTGCATTCAGCCAGAGAAACTATTTGATATATATGGTTTATAATTCATCATATGCATTTGGTCAGGCCTACTAGGAAACTCTCGATAGTCAAAAACCAGCTAATCGTGACTTGCTCTAAATAGTGTTTCTTTGAGGCCAAAGGGAAGAAACAACATGGCTTTGAAGTTGCCTCTTCAAGACGAGAACATCGAAGACTAATTGGAAACACGAGAAATATTGCGTTAGATCAGGGAAATGCAAAAACGTACTTTTGATTGATTGACTGATTCTTTTGACTGGCATATTTGCGAGTGTGTGTTTTGAAGTCATAATGGAGTTTTTTAGGGTCTTTCTGATGTTTTCTGTTTGTAGTCGGCCGTGCATATTTTAAGGATCAGTTGTGTGCACTGAACTTTATTTTTCTCCGTCCTGCGTGTTTAGATGCAAAGCGTGACCTGGATCATTGCTTGACCTGAGATGCAAGTTGAAGCGGAGATAAATGTCACATGTCACAGTCCTTTAGCATCAAAAATAACTAACAGTTATTGCACAAAACCTTTTTTTTTTCTGGTGACTAAAGCAATTCATATTAAATAACTAGACTGCACTGCATCGGTTCGTACCACAGGTGGCTAATAAGCTCAATAAGCTATTCTGGTGAAAACTGTGCGTGTTTATATTTAGGAATATAGATCAAAACCAAAGTCGGGGTTTCTCTGTTTACCATCTGCTAAAATGCTAGCGTGAGTACTGTGCAATAAAACTGCAATAGACTGGACCCCACTACTGTGTAAATTGCACGTGGTATTTTTAGTGTGATAGAGAAAGCATCTGCGACCAAATGGTGTCAGGACGCTCTCGCTTTGCCTGTTTGAAAAAAAAATTCTCTCAGTTTGTGCTATAAGAAGATCACCAGGCCTAACTGTTTTCCTGATAATGAGGTGATTTCATCACTCTGGGGTGGTAAACATGCTGTATGTGCTTGTTTCACCAGGTTCTCGAGTCCTCCAATCTTCTCTTGGACTGAAGTCTTGATGCACATCGCTGTCAGTTGTTTGTACAAACCTTGCTGGGTAGATTACTTTACATTACACATTGTAGTCCATTGCGACAGTTTGCGTGGAGAGATGGTGTTGGAATTGGAATATTAATCCTTTTTAATAAATAATGTGGGTAGTTGTATCTGCCGGTTTATCTTGTGTTTTATTAGCGGAAGGGAGGTTTAGGGGCAGGTGTTGGGTTACGTGCTCATAAATATATATAAATAAAGTAATATAAATAAAACTGTTGTGACCGTTTACAGTGGTAAAGCACACTCCAATACATATGCAATAATGGCAATATCCTTACCCGATATTTGAATCCAGTTATTCGTGTGAGGATCACGGAATGTTTGACGATTCCATGGAATTGTATCCGTTAAGAGTCCGTGGTCATTACACGGAATTCTGTGAGATCAGGTTATTAATGGGACATTCCTGTGAAATTTACAGGGGAAAAAAATGGAAATTAATATGCATTTGCATTGCATGATTTTTCTTTGAAATAACTGTTTCTTTTCAGTTATGTTTATTAGGGTTGTATGTTACATGTAATATTGTTAAATGAATTGCAATTTTAAATGTTTATTGCATATTTCAGTTTAATGAGTCATCGTGATGGTGTTTAGTGTTTGTGTGAATGACTCTGAGCTCCTTCTATATGTTACTATTTAAAAACTACTTGTGATGGGCTTTGGTTCATCGTGTGACTTTCTCATCACCGCTTGAATTTGGTGTTTATCAGTGTATTTCAAAGGTTCAAAACAGATTTCATTATTTTAATAGTTTGTTATATTAACATTATATCAGTTAAAGGAATTACAGTATTTAAACAATAATTTGCCTCGGGGTTTTCCAATTAATGTTAATTGATGTAAGAATTTAGATGGTTTGACTCGGTTGACAAAAAGCAAGTAATGAATTAAATGCACAATATATATAAATATTTATATAAAAAAATAAATATTTATTTTAATAAATAAATATTTAAATATATATATTTTTAATGCACATTTTTTAAATATAATATATAATAATAAAAATAATTTGCTGCCATTGTATTAATAATACGTAATAATGCAATCCATCAAAAAAT
>JAUCMU010000104.1:22460118-22473112 GCA_032275025.1 Enteromius treurensis | reverse complement strand
ATCTCCACATCATTGCATTCAGTTTTTATTCACAATTTGTTTAGTGTCCCAACTTTTTTGGAATCCGGTTTGTATTTGTTCCTCAGTAGTTGAGTATTTTATTAATTTCTTTGACTTTTCCTGGCTGAAGATCACCCTGATGATATATCCAGGTTTTCAATGCCCAGATTAAGTTCCGCCTTCGCTAACTAATTACCGTCAGCTCCTCTCTTTATCACTCCAATGCAAACTCATAGAATGAAAACTCTTTTTCCTTGAACTTCTTCATCCGTCTCAGAGGTCAGCATCCTCCTCCTCCTCTGTGAGCCGGAGGAAGACTTTCGGAGAGGACCTTTGGTCCTGGAAGACTCTGGAGAACGTGCAAGACTTTTGGGAGACTCTTGGCTTCTCACTTTCCGAGCCTCTCGCAGCTTAAAGGGTCATGAGGGGGCTGTTGGATGGAAATCTAATTAGATGATTTAGCTTGAGGGAGCTGTGTTTGCCACTCAATAAACTCCCACACACTGCTTCCCTCTCACAATCCCTCTCTCCTTCACATTATTTTTCTCTGTCTTTCTTTCTTGTTTAGAAGTCCCTGTTTCTCTCAGCATTTTTCCATCCCAATCCTTCTCCCTCCAGAAGCCCCTCAGGCATTAGTTTTGCCCTCAAAATGGGAAATATCTGATGACCTTTTGTTGTTTCTGTCTTTGGCACCGCAATTAACATTTGTTAAGAAAACAGTGTTCAGTTATATAGTTCTCATTTACCCTTGTTTACTTCATTCTTCTTCTTTTTTTCCATCCAAACAACAGCTCATTAAACAAATGAGGGTCACAGTATAGTAAGGATAAGGATCGTTCCAATTAAAAGCTTGGCTTCCTTAAAGTTAACATGAAGAATTGACCCTATTTAATATTTAAATGCATGTTTTTGATTATGAACGATTCATCAGTGCCTTAGTGTTCCTATACACTGAATTTTAGTTTTTTAATTTAAATTTTTAATTTTAGTATATTTCAGTTTTATCTTTGGTGTGTGTAATATTTATATTGTATTGTAGCTTTATTTAAAAAATAAAAAAAAGTTTTAGTTTAACAGAAGTATTATAGTATTTATTCATATTTGAACTGACTTTCTGAATTTTAAATTTGTTATATGCTTTTGTATGTGCTCATATTTATTATTATTATTATAACTGTTTAGCTTTCATTTAGTTTTATTTCAGGTTTAGTTTAGGTAATTTTAGTCGATTAACTTTATTTTAATTGCTTTGGTGGGGCATCATAGAGTAGTCACAGGGTAGTCTTAGCGACAAACAAGCAGGGTGCAGACATACAGGGCTGATATGGAAACAGCTGGAGACACTTCATAATACAAGTCCTTAATACAGACGGAGGTATAGGAAAACACAGAACACAGTCCAGGCTGGAGTGCCCTCTGGTGGCGCCCGATGGCACTTCCAGCAGGCATTGTGACACTTGTATAATTTGAGATACTAAATGTTTAGATTATAAATATAACAGCATGTTTAGTTTAATTTTTATTTATTTATTTATTTATTTTTGGCTTGAAAGCATCTTGGAAGGTGTTTAAACTGGATTTATTTTTGATATCTATCCTGTTTGTGTAAAAAGCAAACAAGCAAACTAACAGACAAAACAAATTATGAATAACCCCTTTTTTTGACTGATTCTTACAATAGAACCTATTCATGCGAGTCACTTGTGCTGAATCAATGAAGGAATGTGGTTCAAGAAGTCTTAACAGATCCAAACATCTTGAAAATAGCTTAATCCCATCTTTTTTAAAGAAAATCAATACGTATCGTCTCCCAATTCCCAACTTTTCACAGTAGAGCAGCATTTCATGGGGGAGCTCTAAAGCGATGCAGTGATGAAGGACAATTGAAAGCAGGTGCTCAGCAGGAGTCCCACAAAACTTCCCTTTCAAGCTGAGAAGAGGCCAATAAACAAACATCTTAAAAATATAACATGTGTCCCGTTTCCCTTGTTCTCAGTTATGCGGCGGGAGATCTTATGTTGCGTAACACTGTTTTTCTGGACCCAGGCAATGTTAGGAAAGTCACAGGGCTTTGTGTGTGTTGATTAAAGGATCTTAAACGCGTCCGGCGCTGTATTATCAGCAGCAGACAGAAGTGGAGCGCTGCGAATAATGAGGCTGATGGGAAGCACAGGTTAGTGTTTAGTTTAATGCTGCTGTGGATGTAATCAAGCATAACATTATCAGCTGCAAGTACTGCTCGACTTGAGAAATATGTTTTGGGGATTCAACACCTGCAGTTTTACTCCAGCATCAACAACATTTGTATGTTCTGCCTCATTCTGTACCTGCTTAACCATTTAGAAATGACTAGATTAAGTTTGCATAGATGTCTATGCTGGTCAGTGCTAGTGTACACTCGAAGATTATCAAGACATTATTTCTGTTAAAACACAATGTAACAAAGTGCAAAATTAAAATACAGGTACAACTTAATTTAATTTAATTTAAAGGTGTGGGATGCAACTTCTGGAAGCCAATGTTGATATTTAAAATCACCAAAACAAACACTCCCAAGATTTACCCTGCCTTTTATTTAAACATTAAATTATCTAGTTTTATTTTAGACTTAATTTACACTTTAATAACAAATGTTTAATCAGATTTACCATTTTTCAAATATTTTTTTTAATGTGGAAGTATGATTGAAGAGTGCTGTAAAATGTTTTAAATTATTACTTTATCTTAATTATTTCGTTAACTAATGTTGGTTGGTTGGTTGTTTGGCTGGCTGCTTGGTTTATTTGCTGATTAGTTGATTAATTGATTAGTTGGTTGGCTGGCTGTCTGGGGTGCGCTTCTCAAAAGCATGGTTAGTCTATGGTCACAAGTTCCGTCGTTACCAGCACAGTTCAACGATTCGGTGTTTCCCGAAAGCATAGTTTAAACAAACGTTCACAGTCAACATCACAAATGTACGTGGTTAGAACTACAGCTTTGGACCTGTGGTTAGAAGCATAGTTGCTTGTTTGTAAGATATGGGGGCTTCAATAAATGGGCGTTAGGGTTAGGCAGCAAAAGATTGCATGTTTTAAATGAAAGGACTGGCTTCTATACCCTAACTTTACCTTGTAAAGATTGGCAAGCCTGCCTGCCGCTCACAGACTGCAGTTACAATACTGAGCACACAGCCATGAATGAATATTAACACGACATTCTCTTTCTGTGCCAGAATGTGTTTCCATGTGCACATGACTGACAGTCTGTGGGCTCTAAACCAGAATCTGAGTAGATATGCAGTCCAGCTCGTACATGAGACTCTTACATCAGCACCTCAGGGCACAAACATGCTGTGTGCACAGTATACTGTACTTAACCAGTGTATCTTAGTAGCAAACATTAGTACTCAGAGATAATAGGTTCCTTTTGTCATTAAACTATTGATATGTCTCTTAAGTTGATATTTAGTAATAGTTCACACCACAAATTTAGATTCCGTCATCCTTTACTCCCCTCACACCTGCCGCTGTTTTTCAGGATCACAACAGAGACTTTGCCATACAAAGAGACTTTAGTGCTTATGAAATAACCACCAAAGCACAGTTCTTTAAAAAATAAAATCGTACATCTTTGTAAAAACAGACTGAAATTTAAGCTCAACTTCACTGATAATCTTTTTTTGTCAAAAGCAATGTTCAGATTTAAAAAAATGGCATTTGGAAGGATTCATTTGCATGTATGGGTATTAGTCTTTGTCCTTATTTATTAATTTATTTATTTATTTATGTGTATGCGATTTATCGGTGTACATTACTTTTGATAAAAGCATTTACCAAATGCATCAATGCACATATAATATTTTGATGCCAAATGTCATGCTTTCTATGCTATAACAATAGAATAGAATATAAGAAAAGAGAAGACAATTTTTTTGTCATTGTTTAAAAGTATCTGGTCAAAAACAAAACTAAAATATACACATAATACCAATACATACATCTCAATAAACATAACTAGAGTAAAGTAAAAAATGAAGAAAAATAAAAGACAAAACAATGCACCAGTTCACATTTGACAGCTGTCGATCTATTGTTGCACTTCAAAAAACACGGAATATAGAGCATGAGTCATATGGACTTCCTTTAAAAGGAATAGTGCACCGGTTTGAACTGACACAGTGTGAACAGAATGCTCATCTCTGAGCAAACTGTTTCTTGAAAGGCTGTGGCGGTGAATGCCGGGTTTCTCCTCGCGGGAGCGGAGCGCTGGAGTCAAAGCGAAGCTTTAAACAAGCGCTTAAACACAAGCACATTGCCTCTCTTGGAAACTCCAGCTTTAATCATTTTGAAGGGGAAACATCAGTGTTAGCGTGGGGTCTCCTTTGAGTATATGGCTGTGCCTTACAAGCATTTGTCCTTGCTTTGACTTTCCTGGTGTGTGAACGCGTCTTTCCTTTTCCAATCCACGCGAGCGTTCCTCGCTGACTTCAGGACCCAAGAAAGACTTTGCAGAAAGAATTTTAATTTAGGTTTTTTTTTTTTCCTCTCTCCTCTAATTACACTTGGATTTTCTATCACCTCCCTGAAAATTGACATAAACGCCGTGCAAGGCTTTTGACGACCGTGTAATGAGAAATGAGCAATGAGAGAACATGGGAATTTTGGCGGGATTGTCTGCAGAGCCTCCCACTCCATCTCTGTCGCTCCTCTGTTCCTCCCGCCCTCCTAAACACTTCCATCTGTTGTCTCACAATCCGGCTAATGTAGTGACTGGGCCCGATGCCGCTCGCAAGTACACCCACTCTCACAACTTCTCCGCCCCACGCTTCTGATTTATCACAGAAACTGTTATTCCACAGCCGAGAGAGCTCCATGTAGTTTTAGCATAATGTGACAAAAAAGGAGGTCTGCAGCTCCTGCACGGTCAATTATAATGTGCTTTCTGAATGCAAAACGCTCCTGCTTCACAGTGCAGAGTATATTCACTTTTACGTAGTTAGTAATATGCAACTTGTACAGTGCTGTTCAAAATGATGTGCTGCAACAGTTAAATGCAATGGTACAACAGTAATCTTGATTATAATTTACAAATATGCATTGCTAGTTCATGCATCAGCTAATGTTAAAATAAAGCTGTAGTGTTAAAATTATTTAGTATTCACAGAAATTAATGTTATTCAAAATTATATTATTCAAATGTGGTTTTATAATATTTGCTTTAAATATCTTCTGTTTTCTGCTTTTAGCTGATTTTTAGTTATTGCAGTTTTATTGTCATTATTATTGTTTTATTTATGTACATTTTATTAAGGTTTAGTTTATTATTTTACATTTATTATAAGCAAAATTGAGGGATTCTGTCTATGCAATTTCCTGAAATAAAATAAGTAAAAAATAAATAAATAAATAAAAAAACTGACCAGTAGTTGTTTTTTTTAGTGCATCTATTTGGCAGCAGCTTTGTACAGTAAACAGTAATGCCTGAAATATTCTGGACTGTTTGAATTACCCAAAAGTGAAAGTCCTGTGAACTCAGAGTGTTTTGTATTCATACAGTACATTATAAATGAGCCACCCTGGAGCTACAGAAATCTGAGATGATCGGAGTGCATTCAGAGAGTCACAGACAAGCCAGAATTGCTGCAAAGTGCTGCTAAGCTTATCAAATGTCGGCCAGAGGCTGACAGAAACTCTAGCGACAAGAACATGACTTGCGTTTGTGACAACAGCAGCTGCATGAAGCTGGAAATACAGATATGCCCGCTTTGGTTTGTCAGCCTCATCTTCTCAGCAGTGGACCTTCTCTAGACTCGCACACTGTTTGACTTGCCAGAAGTGAGTCATTTACATGAGGTAAATATTGACTTGTCAGCTAGTTTTCTGGCTGAATAGTCCACTAGTAAACATGAGTAGTCATGCAGTCTGGCTGAAGTTCCTTCAGTGTCACATTTTTCTTTTCAGCTGTTTTCTGGTGGAAGGTAGAAGCACGTTCTCTGATTAGGTCGATGGAGACACTGAGGTTCCCTTTCAGTCAGTCACTAAGACGTTATTGGTCTCCCAGGTGGGACCCCATGACGTCAGTCAATGACGTAACATCTCTGCTCCCTTCTTCAAGGAATGAGGGTTACATGCGTAACCGAGACGTTTAACCTCTTTCTGTCTCTTCTCCAGCTCATTCACACCATCAGTGTAGTGGACAAAGACGAACCGCAGTCTGGACACCGATTCTATTTCACACTGGCACCCGAGGCCTCCAACAACCGCCATTTTACACTACGGGACATCAAGGGTGAGAAACTTGTTTGTTATATATTTTGGATGCACTGAAAACTTTTAGATCCATGAATACAGCATTTATCAGAAATGTTGAAGTATGTCTGCCTATATATTTAGCTTTGGAATATTGTGAAATATTGCAATTTTAAATAACTGTGTGTGTGTGTGTGTGTGTGTGTGTGTGTGTGTGTGTGTGTGTGATATTTGTATATTGTAATTTATTTCTGTGATCAAAGCTGCATTTTCAGCATTGTTACTCCTGTCCCATGATCCTTCAGAAATCTATTTCATATTCGGATGTGCTGCCCAATTATCACCCATTAGCGTAGGTGCTCAGTTATTTATTTATTTAATTTAGTAATTATTTAATTAATTTTTATTTACATAGAAACAGTTTACATGTGCTCTGTTATTATTTATTTATTTTTTCTGCTTAATATTTCTTGGACATTGTTTTTCAGGATTCAGGATTAATAAAAGCAGTTGTTTAGAGTATTAAAGCAGTATTTGTACTCTGGTCCCTGTTGGTTTTTGCGAACACACTTGACCTTTGACTCGCGTGTCATGATGACCACAGCTCCTGCAGAGACAGAATCAATACGAGATGAAAAGCCTTTGCCTTAATCCTCCGGTGTTGGACACGTCTGGAGCGTCCGTCCGTCTTCAGGACAAATAGACACGTCAGGCCTGGTTCTGCAGTTCGAAAGAACTTCAAAAATGCCTCGACCAGAGAGAGTCTCCACAAAGCGTTCTTACGCTATCTTCCCCGAGCGGACACCTTATCTTCCTTCTGTTCGGGATAATCAGACAGATAGAGCTCCTCCAGGCGCTCCCTCGATGGGCCGCACGTATGTCCCTGACCCGCACAAGGTGTCATAAAAGTACGAGCCAAGTTATCTGTTCTGGCGAAAAGACTGAATATGAGCAGAAAAAACCTTTTAGTCTAAGTCTGACTTGACAAATGCAATCTTTCATGAACGCTCCCGAGAGGTAGCCTGCGCTGTCACTTTTATGACATCACCTTCTGTTGCAGCATCTGGTGTTTGTGTTCAGAAACAGAGAATGAGGGGTATTATTTAAAGACCCAGTATTGGAGCATTGTATTTTGTAGTCTGTATATAAAGTGTTTAACACATTAAAAACTCTAAATACATTACACATACAATTACAAAATTAAATATGACTGTGAGTTTTAATTTGAACTGCTTTACGAATGAGATTTTAAATATAATATATATAACTATTAAATATGGTAAATTAAAATCAATCAGGGAATATATACATATTAGGGCTTTCTAATTGATTAATCAGGATTAATTAACGTCTTTATTATACATATGTATAACTAAAATATAAATATATAATAATATATGACATAATAGTAATCAATGTAAATAACAAAAGCACACACACACACACAGTTAAGTCCATATATACTGTATATTTGGAAAAGCACACATTTAATGATTTTCATATATTTATATGATGTGTATATATATATATATATATATATATATATATACTGTATCAAAAGGCATGCCAATAAAGCAACTTGAACTTGAGAGAGATTTCTAATAAAAAACTTTATTCAATCATAATGAAGACAAAAAAAAGTCCACACAAGATCAAAAATTAATTCCTCCTGCAACATCTCACAGAAAATAGAATTATAAAACCACTGTAGTTTAAAAGTTTCTATATCTTTCCTTGCTTTATAATGTTGTAATTCCACAACAATCCTTGAAACAAATGACGATTAGTTAATCAAATTTCAGGAGGACCATGTACAAACTATCGCAGCTGCCACCAATCTCCTCATAGTTGATTACCCCGCGAATCTCCTATCCTCTGCCTTAAATATCGCTCATTTCCCATCCTTAGCATCTGCGTTTTTGTCTCCCGCCGCCTCCCCTTCCGCCACCTGAGCCGAGGCCGACCCTCGCGAAGGGTCTCTTGTTTTCCAGGTTCTCCACTTCCTCCGTAGGCACGCGGGGACCAGGCTGGGCTCCGACCATTTGTTAACCCTAGCCTCCTAGGGGGTTAAACCTCTTAGGGCTCGGAGGCCGCCGGGCTCCCTGCCTGTCCCCCGGACAGTCCGCCAAACAAGCTATTTTATCGCTGAGGAAATGGGAACTAGTGAAATGCCTTAAATAAAGATATAATCTCTTGACCACACCTATTCTTTATTCTGTTTTTTTAAACGGTGTTATCTCTTCGTGCTGAAAAATATGATGTAGCAATTCAGAATTGAGCATTCAGACACAATATGATAAATAATGTATACTAGAAAATTCTTATTATTCTTGGAGAATGTCTCTGTAAGCCATCCAGGTAGAGAGTGAGCTGGCGTTATTGATGTGACTCCATCTGCGAATAATCAGGCGTCTTCTCCATCGTTGTATATTTCTCATTTCTGTTTTGCTTTGTCAGTCTTATATTTGTTGTGTCCCGTCAGGCCGAGCGGGCTTGTGTTATTGCCGGGCTCTTTAGAGATGTGTGTAAGTTGATGTGACGCATGGGCAAATCCAGACTGATCTGACAGGATGGAAATGTCAGCGGTGGAGAGCCAGGCAAATGTCAGCTGAGCACGTGAGGACACACACACAAACACACACATGCATGCTTGAGCACACACACACACACACACAGACCAGATCAACAAGAGCTGGAAGAAATGATAGCTAAACACTGCAAACAAAAAGTGTGTCACTATGTGTACATTAAAAAAAAGTCAATCTTGTGAAGAAACATCTAGGTCATATTTTACCCCTGAATCAAAAGAAAAAAAGATGCAATAGTGGCTAAAAATTGTAAATATATTAATGGAAGAGAAGATAAAGCACAAACAGTCCAGTTAAAATAAAATAAAATGCAGTTCAGAATATATGTAGTTATATAAACCAAACGTATAATATAAAAATTGTGTGTGTGTATATATATATATATATATATATTTATATAAAATAAATAAATAAAACATAACTTTAACATAAATGTCTCTTCTTGCTCAACAATAATCATTTTCATTTAGTTTAACTTGCTGAAAGATTAAAACTTAGTATACATTGTTTATTGCTGTACATCCTAAAATAAGTAAATAAATATAACAATTAATTTAAAACATAAAAATAAAAACTATAATAGTATAAAAAGGTACTTAATAAACAGCATTTATATATATATATATATATATTTATATTTTTTTCCTTTAACATAATGACACTTTATGAAATGTGCTTGATTTTCTAATAAAAAATAAAGGTAAAGTGTTTAATTTCCTCTCCACAATGCCATCAAAAGTATTTGCAAAGTTGAGTGTAATGTTTGAAAATAGCTAGAAACATTCATTATTTTTGTCCCTCTCTTGATTTGTGGATGAAGCCTGATCCGGACGTGTTGTTGACAGCTGTTGTGAGATTCACCCAGAAACTCTCCTAAAGGGACGCCTCCGCAGGTTTCCCCTCTCAAGCACACTCAAAAGAGCACACTTTGTGTCCTCCCACGTCCCGTCTCCCCCACACTCCTGTGTTCACGGACACATTTGTCAAGCTGTCAGACTCAATCTATCATTCCTCTTACCTTCTCCCTGCGTGATCTGACACACGAGACGTCAGACTATCTGTGCGATTGATTCAGTCGTCCTTTCGCTGTAACCCGTCTTTTATTTTGTGCGTGGAGTAGAGTCCTTCCAGAGAAGGACAGAGCCGCTTGGCACTCTGGGAGTTTGATTGACGACTCCAAACAAAGCATCTTTTGCCTGCCGGTTCTTTGATTTGTCTCTCCACCGAGGTTTTCCGTGCCGTTAGCTCCCCGGACGCCTGCTGGCGTGTTTTTAGTCGCAGCAGAACGTATAGCGCAGGCCGAGGGCATTGTTCATTGTTACTCAGTTTGCTTGGGATGTTTTTGGCAACGGCGCTGAGTTTTGTTCTGGTTGTATTTTATTGTTGTCTTTCCATATTTCGTAATCAAAGGATTTTGACTGTTCTGGCCTCAGTCGGCCGATGCTGTGATACAGAAACATTACAATATGTTTCCATCTGGCAAATGCAGCTGCCCGAAACAAGTGTTTGGACTCAAAAAGACTCAAAGAGTCTCAAAAAATCTGAGGTTGCAATGGCTATTTATATATATATATATATTATATTATTTTAAAATAAAATCAATAAACATATTATTATCAGATATCATAAATATGTTTTTGTTTTATTACATATATTTTTTTGAGATTTTCAAAAGCTTTAAAACAAGGTTTTAACAGGCATGGAAACTATCGTTGAATTTTAAAATGGTGTTTACTATGTGAATAAAAAAAAAAAACAATTAAATTTAATTAAAACGCTATGCTCTTTTTTACAATATTGCATGACAATTATCATTCTTGTGCACAGTGATGTCTGATTTCATCATCACTGTGAGTCATTTCTGAATGATTCGTTGGTCAACTGGTCTGCGTTTGAATCATTTCTAAGAATTCTTATCCAGCGACTGGAAAGGTCACAATAATTCATGGGCCAGAAGTGCAGGGACCCTAATAAACGCGAGCACTAAATCTGATTCACAGCTTTTGATGACTCGAAATCAATTATGAAGCTAATCTGAACGCTGATTCGAGGTGCTGAACTCAATCAATGCTTTCCTTCTCTGTCCTCTTTTTGTCATTTAGGTGTTTGCCAGAAAGATGCAGCCCGACTAGATGAATATTGAAAGGTCACAACTCCGCACTCTTTAATAAATGATTGGTTTCTGGACCCGATCAATGACCGTGTCAGCGCCGAATTTTAAAACACATCTTAGTATTTACTCGGGCTGTGCTGTGGTTTGGTAATGTTGGGTAATGTCTCCGTTCCTGATGTTATAGACACCTTTGTTGATGGTGTGTGCTGTATTTATGAGAAGCAGAGAAGATTTAGCTGCCCGGTGTCATCGTGCCTTCTCCTCAGCAGAATCTCCAGCTCTCTGTATTTATCAGCGAGTCATGCTCTAGCGCTGGAGCTGAGGCTGATGTGCGTCCTTCGTGACGGATGGCTCCTGTGCCTGTATGCAAGCCCATTAGTTGAGCTGCTGCTGAAGGCCTTTTACATTTTTTGGTATATAGTATTTTGCCATTTGTTGGTGTTGGTCACATTCATATATATATATGCTGTTACAGTTCTGGGAACTTCACACCGGCTTTATTTCTCAGTTTGTTTGATTCAATTTGTGGTTGTTTCTTCTGTTAGGGGAGTGATTGTGTGTGTGTGTGTGTGTTACGCTTCTGGCACATTTCCTTTGCTTTCACTAATAGTAAAATGATGCATGGTATGTTTGTGGTGTTTTCTCTGACCCTTTAGACAACACCGCAGGCATCAGGACACAGCGCTCCGGGTTCAACCGTCAGGAGCAGAATGTTTATCTGCTGCCCATCATGGTGGTGGACAGCGGCCCTCCGGCCCTCAGCAGCACAGGGACCCTCACCATCCACGTGTGCGGCTGTGACACAGACGGAGCCATTCAGTCCTGCAACGCCACGGCCTACGTCATGTCAGCTGCGCTCAGCCCCGGCGCTCTCATCGCACTGCTGGTCTGCGTCCTCATCCTCATCGGTAAAGCCTTCACTCACCCACCTCACAGAGGCATTAGCTCTCTCCAGATTAGCGTTTGTAAGAACGCAATTCGTTGCATTGTTCAGTTCACAAAAACAAATGTGGAATGCAGGCTTTAGGAAGCCAGGAATGCAAGAAACTTTTCACTGCATTTCTATGTGGATCGACTTCTCATGCATTACTGCTGTCGTTCCTGTGAGTTTATTGAATGTGAGCAGTGTGTTACATCACACCCTCACACAGATGCCAAGCGAGAGTAAGCATGTTTGCTCTTTCCACTGGTCGTGCCATGACAGACAGGGTTGATACGCAACTCTATGGCACCAGTCTCATGCTGTATGCATGTAATATGATGTTGAATTTCAGATCTGGCAGCGTATTGAGCACTAACATCATGTAGCTTGACTGGTTGTACATTGCCGAGGTCATGGGTTTGAATTCTAGGGAACAAAGAAAAATTATAGCTTCAAAAAAATGTATAGGTTGAATTCAGTGTTCACTGTGGATAAAAAATGGTAAGCTTTATGAGTAAATGCATGCCACAAGTCACTAAAAGTTTAAGCACACTTAAAATGTTTATTTTATTTATTTATTTAAAATTACTACTGTTTGATTAATTTTACTGATTTTAATTTTATTGATTATTACTAACATGTAATATTTCTTTTGTACCTTCATAATTATCAGTTTAATTTTTTAATACTAATGAATTCATATAAATTAGTTTACTAATTAAAAGCATGTGCAAAAAAAGAAAAGTTAAAAATAAAAAGTTTTTATATCAATGTTTTATGTCAACATATTTTCTTATAACAAGATTACAGGGTAATATTTTTTTTTTTTAGAGTTTCTTAACTATTTGCTTACTAATCCTAACCAATACCTAAACTTAAAAGCTATCCCATTAGGAAAAAAGTAACAATAAAGAATGAGTAGATGCCTTGAAACATTCCTGTATGGTGGCTTTACATTGATGTGTTTCCCATTCATTCATGAACACTCATGCATTTATTTCCTGTGGTATGCAGTTTGTAGAAATTGAGTGGTAAATAACCCGTGGAGATTCCTTCGGCATTCATATAAAAAAAAAAAATCTTAACTCTATCCCTTCTCTCCCTTTCTAGCCTGCACTTATCTAAACATTGCCTGTTATACGGT
>JAUCMU010000104.1:22444855-22456828 GCA_032275025.1 Enteromius treurensis | reverse complement strand
CCAATCAGTATAATCAAACACAGCTGGACTCAAATGAAGGTGTAGAACCATCTCAAGGATGATCAGAAGAAATGGACCTGATTTTATTAAAAAAAAAACGTAATTTATTTCATTTATTTTATTATTATTTTTTAATGCAATCAAAATATAATTTATAGTAGGCTTGTTGTTGTCTATGTTCCATTCTACACTATTCACTCCTATTGTGTTCTATACTAATTCCCATTCTGGCTGCTGTTGTACCATATTCCTTTATTTTATTCATAAAATAAAAAAAATATCAACTTCATAGTGGGATTATGGCTCAGAGTCTCTGTTTAGATGTAATCTATTCTATCTATTCTGTGGTCGCTCTTCCTCTAGTCTAGTCTAGATGTAATGGAAAGTTCCTCTTCAGTGAGTGCGCAGATCGGACAGATCTCATGACGTTGGAAGGAAGCGGGTGTCCCTCGCCTTCTTTGAACGCCATACCGTTCCTATTAGATCAATTTGCAGCATGATAAGGAGGGAATGAAAACAAATTTCTGCCTAATTAGCTTCAAACAAACAACCCCTCCATCAGTTCATTCTGGGGGTGACGTGATAAATCCATTTGGGCGCAGCAAGGCATCTGCACACATCCGTCCCAATTACGGCCCATCTGCCATGATGGGAGTCCTGGCCACCCGCCGCCCAAGGGTAAATTAGCCATCTTGTCAAGTCTGCTTAACCCAACATCTGCACGGCAAGAAGTCGCAACATGTTTCACAAGGGCAGGTACATGATGTGTTTCTTCAACCGACTCCTTCAGAGCGGCCGTGAGAGCAGAGGCCAGATTCAGAGCTAAACGAATCATTTGAGTTTGTGATTTATTAATAAAGACCACCACTTGCTGTTTTGAATTAATCATTTAAGTCAGTGATCCATTCATGAAGACAGTCACTTGTTTTGTTTCTAGATGATTGATCTGTTTTGAACAAATAATCTGAATCGGTGATTCAATGATCCATTCATAAAAACAGTCCCTATATTTGTAAATGAATCAGCTGTTTCTGAATCAATCATTAAGACACAGTCCTGTCACAGCCTGCTGGTAGGTTTTAGTGTTATATGACAGGCTCAAATAACACCACACTTTCCCCCAGTTTCACAGACAATGCTTAAGCTAGTCCCAGATTAAATTGCATTGTTTGAGCTGTCTCAGATAAAAAATATCTTGCTCTTACATATCTTTAAACATGTCAGTGTCATTGTTCTGTGTTAAGATGCGCACCAGGACTTAGATGGCCGTTTGTGAAACTGGGCCTTTGATAAATATTGTTTAGTTCCAATAAATATCAAGATATTATTTTTTGCGCACCCTAGTGGTAAGACCTTTTAATTATTCAATTCCAGTACATTTTAAATCTCTTGATGCATGCAGTCCCCTAATGTGTCTAAAGACTATCTGCATGCATGCATCTCCTGCCGTCTTCACGGGAATTATCACATTGAGTATGCATCATGCACTGCAAATGCAGTCTGTGTAGCTCAATTCAGTTTACCTGGCTCGCAGCCATTTAGAGTCCTTGATCATGCCGGAATCGAAGAATAACATGAAGGGAGAGCATGGTCAAAGACTTATCTCCCCGAGGCTTATGGAAAAATACTGAATCAAAGAGCGGGAGAACGTCTTTGAGGAGCCGGTCCTAGCGTCTTTATATCTGCGTATTATTCGCTCATGTTTTTAGCCATTTGCTGCCGAGTAAACAATTGCACAATGGCCTATACCGAGTCAGTTGCATAGATTAATATGCCTGCCATCTTTTCTCCTCCCAACATGTTTAGGGTAGATAAACGCTGACAGCGAGTGTTGGCTGAAAGACATAAACAGTAGTAAGTAATCATAAATACTTCTCGCCGGTTTATCCTGTGAAAGCCAAGTTATGAAACTCCAGGTGCAAGCTACGGCTGCTGAATTGGAAATTGCTGTATCTGATTTATTTGTCATTTCCGGAAAGGGCCAGAGCGCGTTGTTCATTTTCTGCCATGTTTGTACGACGCTTTGTCAGTTTTCATATGGTTGGAGCCGCTCGTAAAGCTCGGTGTTAGACGGATGGTCCACGGAAAGCAAAATTAGCTTCAACTTCACAGCTAGAGCCTTCATAATGTGCTCTCGTACTTTAATACACTGTTATGTGTTCTCATCTACCACAAAAGCCATCCATAAAACAAGCTTCCCAGTGCAGCCTGGGCTCTAAATATATAGTTTTGTCCTCAATACACTTTTTTTTTCCTCTTATGTAACTCGTATGCTGTACCCATGGAAGGTAATACACTGTGATTGGCTGCGGTCTGACAGATGCATGGAAACTGACACGTGTCAGGTTAAGCATATCCGATTACTCAGAAGGCATCGCTGTTTCTTAAGGATGGTGATTTGAACAAACCTGAACAAATTGTGATATCTGATATGGCTTCAGTTTTTCTATTAGTTTTGAGGCCAAGTGCAATGGGATTTAAATTTATAAGATCAAGAAAATATTGAAAAAGAAAATGATATGAAATATATTTTGAAATGTGCAGTATTGTGTAACATTATTAGATAACTAAACACATGCATATAAGTATAAGCAGATATATATTTTATTTTTTTTACTGTTATGTGGAAAATTTGTCATTTGTAATTAATGTTTTATTGCATTTTCACTAGTGGTCTCATTTGGACTCCAAAAGGTCACGACAAGAAAGATAAGATTATATATAAATACATACACACACACACAGACACATTTTTTTAAGCAAACTTGAGTTACTAACACTAACTCAAATCAGACTGATGTGTTTCAAGTAATAGTTAAAGAGCATAGGAAATAAAATGAAGCTTTTATAAATTACACAACAGAAAAGAAGGTGAAAGAGAAGTCCTTTTCTTCTTAATAAAGATCAAAAAATTGATGGTAGTTTTAAAATTTACATATTTCAAAATATATTGAGGAAAGTATGGCTTGGATTAATTAGAGCATGAACTTTTCTAACTCAAATAGAAAATGTTAAGTAATTAAAGGCAGCAGTGAAACACATGTAAATCTGAGGCAGTGTTTCTTAAAATGCAGGATTTACGAGCACTTTTAGGGACTCCATTGCCATTTTCTACTATTGCATAAACGGCTGTCTGAGAGCTTTCATCCCAGTCATTCGTCCTCGAACAGAAAGATGAAAGAAATCCCTGCCTGACCCCAGACATTTCCATCTCAAGATTAGAACGCCGGCCAAGACAATGGCACTCTTATTACATTAATAATTATGTAAAATGGATAGCCTTTGATCAGACATGTGCCTCCAGAGAAAACATGCTTAATGAAATATTCAGATGATCACTTACTGAATTTGAACTTCACACCGCAGACATTATATATTGAGTTTATGCATTTTTCAATCGCTGCAGCTAAAGACCAGTTGAAATCAAAACCGTTGTGTCTTTTAGTAGCCGGCAGACAGTGCTGGGTAGATTAGGGTACGTACATAAGAAAGTCAGACTTTCCCCCATTGATTTAAATAAAAAATCGTAATCTTGTACCATATTGCTATAAAAACATATTCCATTCATTGTAATGATTTTTGTAAATCCTGTGGTCAAATGCTACATTATGTGTCCTTTCAGTTGTCGGTAATTATAGCCACTAGTGATTGGACTTTGTGTTAATGTCCACAAAACTGGAAAGCTTTCTGAACGGCGTCTATTTTAGGGAGGAAAATGTAAAAGATTGAAAAAGAAGAATAAGGGGGAATCATTATTATTAATTTATTGCTATTGTGTGAACAATATGAAATCATGTATTCGATAAAAAAAAATAGCTGTAGTCTGATTACGAGCATTTTTGGGGTCCTGTACCACAAGACCAGTCATAAGTGTCATTATTTTGACCTGAAAGCTGGATAATGAAATAAGCCTTCCATTGATGTATGATTTATTAGGATAGGACAATATTTGGTTGAGATGCTGTCTGAAAATCTGGAAACTGAGGGTGCAAAAAAATATTTTTCCCATTTTTCCAAATTAAGTCCCTAGCAATGCATATTACTCACGAAAATATGTAGTGTTCATATATGATTTTTGGCATAAGATAAAATCGATTCAAATGTAGTTTTGGCTATTTCTGCAAATAAACCTGCAACTTAAGTCTGGTTTTGTGGTCCAGGCCACATATAATCACATATAAATATAATAAATCTGATTACGTAATTCCGATTACATTTAATCAGTTACTATCCAGCGCAGCCAGCAGAGCTATACTGTATATGCTGCTGTTTCCACACAATATTAGTAGAGGTAGCATACATCAGCTATGAATATGCATGTGTACTCTTTATATTTTGTGAGCTTTGTGATGTAGAGCCAATCGATGACAGCAGATTTAATTAAACGTTGATGTATTGTCCAGCAGAAAGCAGACAACAGGACTGAACGCGGTGCATGCTTCAGTCCACACCATCATAAAACACAATAATGTTGTAAACATGGCACCGCATTAAAACTACAGCAAACTGCTGACTTAAACATATAGCAATTATCATAAATTGATAAGTAGCAGTTATTCCAGTTTGCAAAATGAAATAACAAATGACACTTTTACATTTTTACAGAAAGTGTGAAGAGTGTCTTCTGTGAATTTGAGGTTTTATTCAGGTCTGTTGCGCCAGAAAACCCTAAATCCGAACGCTTATAATGGTTTGAGGTATAAATCCTTTATCCTGACGGTGCGGATGCATGAAGTTTAATATCTTGGGTTTCTCAAAACCTCCCATACAGTGCAATAACCTACATTGCTAAATCTCTTCTTTTGTCTTCAGTTTTAGGAGGCTTAAAACAGATGCATGCGTGGAATTAGGTCAGACCTTTTTTTCTCTAACCGGATATCCATATTAAATACATCAGCGTTCCCCAAATTGGAATGGGTTGGCTTTTTACGAGCGAAAGAGACTGTGAATGCTGCAGTGAATATTGCCCCCAGTTTTGTGCTTATTTAAACAACGCTGACAGATGAAACGCTGAGCATAATTAACATAATTCAGCTGAGATTAAGGGTTCGTTGATTTATTGAGAGGGATGCTGCTTTTGTTTTGACTCATTAATTTATTAAATGATCCATCTCAATTGTTTGCCTTTTCAGTTCAAGTTTAATTCCTCATTCATATCTGCTCTGCACCTCGCGGCAAAGCTTTGTGAACGTCTCATTTATTCGTAATCTTTCTGCACTTCTCCTCTCAATCACATATTGTTAGTGGATGAAGACAATGGGATGGCAGATATATCACTTAATAAGTGGTTTTAGAAGCTCATGAATAATGCAAGCGGTTGAATGCACTTAACTCCGCCTTAAAATGCTACTGACCAATCCTGGCTTAGCAGCTGTAGCTTTTTTGGCGAGTATGGTTCTGATGATGCAGTAGTGAAATGCTATATTCTTTCATTAAAATAAAGATGGGCTTTGTAATAAACTCCCTCGCTGCATAGCATTGCCAGGTTGGGTTTGTTAATATCCTCCTTATGTTGGGGTGTGATCCGCTGAGGAAAGTCGACTTCTTCTGTACAACAACCTGCTCAGTTGTTTACCGAGGAGTCAATTTGAGGTTAATGGATTTTCCTTTCCCTATTTGAGACAATTTAGTTTTCTAATAAGTAATTTTCTTGGAAACCTTCATAAGCTGTGCATGCTTTAAACAAACCGTATTAATTTGTCAAAATTGTTCATGAAAAGTGTTGTTGAGGCATATGTTAACAAAGCTCCCCTTTAACATTATATTTTTTCCCCTTGAGATTAAAAGGTTAATTTAGTTTACTTTCCTCACCATTGTGGTCTCGATTTACATTGTGAAGTTAAAGCCACAACATTGTGTTTTTAACAATGCGTCTTGTTTTAGTGTTTTTGAAAGAAGTCAAAAATACAGTAAAAATATTTAAAATAGATGTTTGTATGTGAATATCTGTTCAAATGTAATTTATTTCTGTGATCAAAGCTGTATTTACTCCAGTCTTCAATGTCTTATGATCCTTCAGAAATCATTCTAATTTGCTGATTCGCTGCTTATGAAACATTTCTGGTTATTATTAATGTTGAAAACCATTGTGCTGCTTCATATTTGTGTGGAAACATTTTATTTCTTGATTGTTTGATGAATCAAAATAGCAGAATTTATTTTAAAATTGAATCTTTTGTAACATTATAAATGTCTTTACTGCACCTTCGTCCGTGCGGGGATCACGCAGGGTCCCCTGGACAGCACGCCAAACAGGCTATATTATTTGCGTTATGAGGGAGTGCGAACTCGTGAAACTTTAAATGCATTGCAGTAAACAGTATTAGTTGTTTGTTTGTTTTTTAACTTAAAGCATTGCTGCAATTCAGTTTAAATAAAATTACATTATATTAAAACAGTTTATTTGTTTTTAAATTTTTATTAATGCATTTTCAGATACAAATTGCTATATTAAGATATATATCGTTATCGAGGTAGAAAATTGCTTCTAACATGATAGAAGATTTTGTTTATATCGCCCACCCTTAGTCAGGATTTATTAAAGTGATGAATCTGCACTGAAAAGGCATGGATATACAGTAGTTAGCCTGTTTTTGCATCTAAACTTTCTAAATATGCTTTCAAAATTTATGGGAGGAGATTATTAAAATGAATGACGCAATGCAATTTACATTTGCGCTCCTCAAATTACTGGTGTTCACTCCATTATTTAACGCCCAGAAAAATCATCTCTTAAACCAGCTGTTAATTGCACCACTCTTGGTGGGTTTTGCTAGTCAGTCTGGAAATGATCTGGATGTGTCTGCTTTCTTTAAAGTGTGCACTGTCACTGCTTTCATTGAATTACGCTCTAACACTAGCAAATCTGGCCAAATCTCTCCTCATTACTTCACTGTTTCTGAAAGTTCACCATGTCTTTGAAGGTCAATTGCAATAAATTCTCTTTTTGGAGTTTCAGAGTGCGATGAACTTTTCCATTTCTAAAGATCATAACATGATGACTATTCCAACCTCCGGCTTGTTGAATAAAGCTGTCTTGCTTGTCTCTTGTTGTCCCTTTAGTCCTGGTGCTGCTGATCCTGACCCTCAAGCGTCACAGGAAGGGCCAGCGCATGTCCGAAGACGAGGAGGACATGCGCGACAACGTCATCAAATACAACGACGAGGGTGGCGGTGAGCAGGACACCCAGGCGTACGACATGAGCGCCCTGCGCAGCCTCTACGACTTCCCCGAGGTCAAAAACTCAGACTCGCGCCCGGTCCCGCAGTGGATCCAAAACAGGGTGGTCGGAGATGGGGGCCCGGCCGATTTCACCGTTTTCAAAGGCTACATACGAAAGAAAGTGGAGCAGGCGGACGCGGATTTAACTGTGCCGCCGTACGATTCGTTCCAGACTTACGCTTTCGAGGGTACCAGCTCGCCCGCTCTCTCGTTAAGCTCCATCCGTACGCTGTCCACCACCTCGGATCAGGACTTCTCGTACCTCAGCGACTGGGGGCCACGCTTCAGGCAGCTGGCTGGATATTATGCCCCGGCCCAGCCAGAGGAAGAAGGATCCTAGCACCATGCTCAGATCAGCATTCCGTTCCCAGAGTCTTTTTTTCTTTTTCTCCCTGCAGTTCCGCATTGACGTTTTTTGGATCCCAGTCAGTCCGGAGAGTTTTAATGTCACCCGTTACACTTTGTAAAGTGACTTCTCTTCTTGTAGAAAAGTTCAGGACGAAAATCGAAGGAGAAAAGCACTAGGCCGTGTGCTGGGCAAACCTCCAACATCATCTCACCTGTCAGCGAGAGCAAGAGGAGCCATATGCACCACGAAGAACACTCGTACTTTGCTTTTTTTGTGATTTCTTTGCCCATCTGTGGAGATAAATGACTTCAAGTCAGTGGGATCCGGACAGATACGGTGAAAATACTTTTTAAGTACCACTTAAAAAAAGAAGGAAAAAAAAAAAACAATTTAAATATGTATTTATTTAAAGAAAAACGAACAAACAAACAAAAAAGGAAAACAATATTTATGTATTTATTGCTTTCTATTTATTTATTTATTCATCCCTGGCAATGGACTGGAATACAGTTTTCTGAAGAATTTGTCGGGGTGATGGACGAGGACTGAATATCGTGTGGGTGAAAAACAAAAAAAACAAGCTGGGAGGAGTTTGGAAACTATCAGTGACAGTAAATCGATCTTGAAAATATTTGTATTTATTTTTTAGAAACTCTTTTTGTAAAATATGAAGCGATTCTGCTGGAGAAAAGTAACGGCTGTTGAGTTGAATCTCTCAAAAACCTGTCTAGGTCACACTTCACCCCAAAATCGAGAGGATAAAACAAAGAAAATGACATTTTGAATGAAGAAGTCTGTTTTTATGACAATTCAGTATTTTTTGCCCAAAGTTACTGTAATGCAGCTTTTTGTATTCAGTATTCTGGACTATATAATAGTTAAATAAAGTGAATCACTGTCGTTTGTTTTACATTCATGAGAATTTGGGGAAAATGTGCTTAATTGTCACACAAATAGACTTCATTTACGTTCTGCTAAATATATTTGTTTTGTTCTTTAGGATTTGGAGTGAAACGTGATTCAATGACAGATTTTGTGAGCGTTGGTTTCGTCTTGTCATACATTTTGTGTGTTGTGTTGCTTTTCAACTAATTATCCAGACTTGTTGTGGAGTTTGTGTTCGGCGTTGAATTGGTTTTCAAGGGAAGTTTCGAAAGACTAGACAACATGGCACAATGCAATACAAGAAACAAACAAGACCATCTGACCGGTTCTTAATCCATTGTTTTTTAGATATCCCTGACATACATGTCCATTGATGATTTGTGCGTGTGCCGAGATGTTTCCAGATTGCTTTCCTTTGGGTGATTTGATTGGTTTTGATCATTCTATGTTGGGCTGAGGATGATGAACTTGAGACGGGGTGCAGAGGTCCTGTTTTCCCTGAACCAGCGCCCTTAAATGTCCACCCAAAATGCAGATGTATGGCTAAAAATACAATTGAGTTCATCAATAAATATTTACAGTTTTTCAAGAACTTTCCTTGGTGACTTTTTGGTACAAAAGAGTGCGAGATATAATATAGATCACATGAGAAATTATGTCCAGGTCACAATTTCCAGGTCTCTACTGTAATAATTTTTTGTTGATGTTTAGAAATTCTATTTTGTTATCTATGTTTATCATCTTTATTTATTTGTTTGTTTTGTCATTCTTACTGTTCTCAGTGGCCATTCTCATTACTGTAATACCTATATAATATACTACAATAAATGTACTTTTTAATTCATAATTTGCTTAAATGAAAAACAACCTAAGAATAGAATTTGTGGCCTATATATATAAAACAATTCTTTACAAGGATGAAAATTGGGGGAGATGCAAAATGCAAAAAAATAAATTTGTACCCACCCTCAGTTCATCCAATCCAGCTAATTAAAAGCATCACAATAATCTACAAGTAATCCAGACTACCCCAGTCCATCAGTTGACATCTTGTGAAGCCTAGATAACATAAATCCATTATTTAGACATTTGATCATCAATTGTTGCTACCGACTAAAATGCAAGTCCTTTCTACAGTGAAATGGTGATCTGGTTTGAATCAGGAGAGAAATCTGCACAGATCAAGCACAAGCCAAAACAGCTCTAAACAAATCTGTGGCTAAATTTGATGTGAGAGACCTCTAAAGATGCGTTAAGATTTGTTGTGATGTTTTCATGAGCTGTTTGGACTCTCATTCTGACGGCTCCCATTCACTGAAAAGCACCCAATGGTGAGACAGTGATGCAATGCTACATCTCTCCAAATCTGAAGGAGAAACAAACTCTTGGATGGCCTGAGGGTGAGCACATATTCAGCAACTTTTATATCACATTTCTGGGTGAATTATAGCTTTGATCTATGGCTTTTTCATCAATTTTGCCCCGGATGAGCTTTAGCAAACTTCTGTCAGGAAGTGCTGCTCTAAAGCGATGATGATGTTGAATACAGGGATGTTGCTTTAACACACAATGTAGCAGCAGATGTTCTCATTTTACTGGAGCTTGTTTTCGCTTTCAGCCGTGGCAGCGTTTGATGGATGAGCTCTTATGGCAGTGTATAAACCTACACACGTCAGCGGCCACCCAGAGCAAGTCTAGACAGACGCTTCAAAACACAGCGTTCGTTCAGAATCAAAATAGTTCAAACAAAGATAGGAAAGACATCAAAACAGCCTGCAATTATAGAAAAAGCGCAAGGCTAATGCGGGCCGAAGATGGAATCGTACTGTAGATGATTCATCCAATCTGCTCATGTTTTATTAAAAGGTAACAGGGAAATGACAGAATGGAATTACGTGTTCTTTGACCCTGATCTTCATTGACAGTCATCCATGCGGGATCATTACGCTGTTAAAGGAATGCTGAAGCCCCACAGCCATAATGAAATCCTCATCAAGCAAATGTCACGGAGAGGCAAAGGCTGACTAATGCAATGACAGCCGCGCAAAAGAACAAGAGTGTGTATCGCTTCAAGGCAATGTGTGTGTTTGTGCATGTTTTGTCCTCGTTTTTAATTTAAAGTGCACAGCCTCATTCCTCTGTCAACATTCCCTGGAAAACAATCTAAGCACCAAACTCTGAATTAATGCCTTCTTTATGTTAATTTGATACAGTCATTTGCAGTGAGATCAATTTGTCAATACTGTAAGTCTGTTTGATAATCATTTTGATTTTATGACTGATATTTTAGATCAGTGTCTTTTAAATATATATAAAAAAAAGGAACAATGCAAAAAATGCAAAAAAAAAAATGCTTTAGAAAAAGATTTGGGCCCTTTAGCAAAACAAACTTGTAGCCAATCAGCAATAAGGGGCGTGGCTATTCATGATGCGGAAGAGACAGTGTTCAGTGAACAGATAAAAAGCAACAACAAAAAAAAATTTAAAAGAAAAGGAAAAAAGCAACAGAGTAAAATGTCTGCGGCACGATAAGGCGAGAAGTTTGACTCGTGCAAATATGGTATCAGCAGCTTTCCAGCGCTGCAGAGAACTCAAGGAGTGGAAGGCCTGTGATTGGACGCCGAGGTTCTTCTTGATAGTGGAGTTACACTGGACCTGATAAAGTGACCGTTGAAAATCATTTAAAATTCATGCAAGGCGTCATAAATAGAACGCGGCAGCAGTTTTCTGTCTGAGATTTATCTCCCCGCATGCGTCCCATGTAAGTTAGCATCACTGATTATAATGACTTCTATAGCATTTTGTCACGCCAGTCGCGTCCTGTGATGACGGTGTAACATTTGTACTGCTTTGTTTAACAGAACTCTGTGACTGAGTTGCTTAGGCTACGTATGTGTGGGGGCGGAGCTATCAAAGGGGAGGGGCGTGTTTGATATGGTGATTTCAAATATTAACAGTGGCTTTCAGAAATCATGTATCCTGCTTTTAATTATTATACTGTTTGCAGTATGTATTACTATTTGATATTTTGAATTATCTTATGTAAGTTTATTATGTGGTTGGCATTTTTTGTTTTTGTTTTACACTCACACACACACACACAGAGACGTATGCATGTGTATAATTCTTTCAAAAATCTACTATTTTCAGTTTTAGTAATTTTGTTTTTGTTTCACTTCAGTTTTGTTATAGTTTATTTCAAAGTTTAAGTGCTGTAATTTGTTTTGTTTTCTTTGTTTTTTTCCTATTTATATTTCAGCTTTATTTTAGTTTTTTTTTACTTTTTTTTTACTTTTAAGTTTCTTAACATAATATCAGTATTTATAAAATAAATTAGTAATTTTTTAATTTTTTATTTTAAGGGTGGCCTTTCAGGTCAGCATTTGCCTTTTTTGGCATTTAAGTTCTAAATGTTCATTAAATTTAAGTTGTAGCTGTATTTTATTTCAGTGTTAACCTTTTTAATACTTTATATATATATATATATATATATATATATATATATACAATATGTGAT
>JAUCMU010000104.1:22409630-22421551 GCA_032275025.1 Enteromius treurensis | reverse complement strand
GCACTGCTTTTTCGTATCAGCATCAAGATTCTACATTGAATGTTATATAAGATAGAATTTAAATGTAATATACTGACTTTTGCCTTTAATATTTTTCTACAGTTGTTTTGTGTTATTTTGACAAGTAAATATTTTACCATTATTCTTTATTTTCTTTATAGTGATGTGGTTATAAAAGCTGCATGTTTAATTAGAAATAAATTAGCAAAATGCTTTTTTAAATAGTTTTAGACAGAGTGTAGCATGTTACACCACAGGAATTCAATTGTCCTGAAAATGTCATGGTAAAAACAGACTTTTTTCAGGGAAGATACAATTTTATATCTATCTCTTTTGATTTTGGTCTAAAATATGAGCCGGACATGTTAACATGTGACCCGCCCATAAAATGCATTATATTCTGATCACTGTTCATTATGGACTGTTAGACTAGATAAAGAACTCGGTGCACAGTGCAGTGTTTCATCCCTGAGCCATCATCCTCCGAATCTCAAGACTTCTGACTCTGCATCAAAGCCTTTTGTTATGAAAGAGGTGGAAAATTGCAGAGCATCATCCGATATGAAACAGGAAAGGATATCATCCCTGTGATCTTCAGCCCACAGAGACCCACAGCCATAAACTGCATAATGATCATATTATAGGCGTCATAAAGCTCTGTTTTTGTAGTCCCGCAAAGCTCGTTAGAGAGCGATATCAAACTTAAAGCATTACCCTTGAATAACTTTGGCTTCAGAACTTCATTTCTTTATTCTCCGGCTCTCTCACATCTTCCTTGTAGCTGCCAGCTATTGGAATGATTCTTTAATGTGAACATTTTCATCCATTACTTCTCTTTATACTTTCTCAATATAAAACCCTTAATGCAAAAATAACTTTGAGTGTTAATCGACCAAGTGTTTAAATGAGCCCTAGGAGTATTGTGTTTCTTTGTGAACTGGAAGGTAGTAACAGTTCTGTTCAGTTTTGGGAGTAATGCGTTACTAGTAACAGTTAAGTTACGTAATAAGATTCCTTTTTCAAGCAATCACTAAATTAATCCATTGATTTTGAATTTAGAAGAAAGTATCTGAGTTCCCTTTCAGTCAGTCACTCTGAGTCACGTCGGTGACCGACGAATAGGAATCTCGCTTCGATACGACCAGTCTACTTCTTCTACTTCATCTACAATGAAATTGATATGAGCTGATTAACATCCAGCTGCATCTGATCGCAATGCGAGTATAAATAAGCAGCGGATGAATCGCTCATTAGCTTTTCGCTTTGGAGCTAAGCTTTACATTAAGACCTCTGCTCCAAGACCAGACTGGTGACGGTATTGGTGGCTGGTGTGACGGCGTTGCAATGGCAGTGGTTCCATTCAAGTGGATTGCCACAACAGTTTTACTATCCACTTTTGTGTGCAGGTAGCCATCTCCCGTGCGCTTCAGCCTTTCTAAGAGAGCAAAGCCTAAAGGAGCAAGCTTGCGGGTGGTTCTTCTATTTGGAGACAAACGTTCTTGGAGGCCTCACATGCCTGGGCATCAAGCACACTGAGACAGCTTTTGTGGATGAGTCATGTTCCTGTTGTGGGAAGAGGAGGACGTGGAGCTGCGGAGCAGACTTCCTGAAAGACTGCCGCGATCTAGTGCTCGTTCCTACTGCCAATGGAGGTCAGGATTGAGTGGAATCCTGCACCGCTGGACGATTGTTACCTGGTGGTAGCTCGTGCTGGTGCACAGGACCCCACCCCGGTGCCTTTCTTCCCGGAGGTGCATGATGAGCTCACTCTGTCTTGGACGGCACCTTTCACTGGGTCCTCCAAGGGGACAAGCCAATAATAAAGGTTTCATATCACACTCACTCTTCTCTCGTTACAGGCAGCAGTTCGAGGACCGGGAGGACGAGCCAACGGACTACCCGCCTCACTTCTGCTGAATGCAGGTAAGAGTTGCACACACTCAGACCCCGCTGTGGACCGGCTTCGAGATGCCCAAGCCGGATCCCTGCGTTCCCCCTTGCTGCCCCACCGCTGGCACTCCAGTGGTCCCTATGGTGCCACTAGTTCGGTTCTTAAAGGCCTGCATCAGGCTCAGGCTGTCTTGTTGGCTCCTCTGGACCATCCTCGATTATGCGATTCAGTCCTCCCAAGTTCAGTGACGTCCGCTCTACGTCAGTGACTGCTGAAAATGCCCCTGTCTTCCATGCAGAGATTGCTTGCCTCCTAGCGAAGGGAGCAATAGAGCCAGTCCCTCATGTTCTGGGCTACTGCAACCAGATAGCCAACAAGCTTTTTTGAGCTGCACTTCCAGCGGATTTGGGAGACGTTCAGGTAAACGCTCAGGCAGACACAAATATGCGTTCCCCTCAATGTGCCTTCTAGCACAGTTCCTGTGCAACGTCAGGGAGGACAAGGAGCAGGTCCTGCTGGTAGCTCCCTATTGGTCCACCAGGACTTGGTTCCCCAAACTCATGCTCCTTGTAACAGCCCCTCCTTGGAAGGATCTACTGATTCAGAGACGGGGCACCCTTTGAAAACTTTGCTCCTGCTCGCATTGGCCTCCATCAAGAAGGTAGAGGACCTGCAGGCATTTTCGGTCGAAAAATCCTGCCTAGAGTTCGGGCCCAAGGATTCCCAGAAAACTCTCGGAGGAGGCAGACCCAGCCTTGCTTTTGCTACGTCCCATCCAAGCACTAAGATGTTACGTTGACCGGACTCAAAGCTTCAGGACCTCAGACCAGCTCTTTATCTGTCACGGAGGCTGGCAGAAGGGTAATGCCGTCTCCAAGCAGAGGATGGCCCACTGGATAGTGGATGCCATCACCCTGGCTTACCAAGGACAGGTTGTGCCCTGTCCCCTCAGTGAACAAGCCCACTCAACAAGAAGTGTGGCTTCGCCCTGGGTGTTTGGCACATGGCGTCTCGCTTGCAGATATTTGTAGAGCTGCGGGCTGGGCGACCCCTAACACGTTCGTTAGATTCTATAGCCGTGTGGAACCAGTATCCTCCCATGTTCTCACCTCGAGCAGGTAGAGGCACTGAGTGGCCCGGTTTCGGTCGACTTGGCAAAATCTCTCTAGAGTGTCCAGTAAGTAGACCCTGTCGAGTTCCTCCATCCCCCTTCGCCAACCGGATTATGGGGAGCATCTGGCACCAGGCCCTTGTTGTGTTGAATCCTGTGAGAGCCGCTAGAGGGCTGGGGCCCATGTGCAGTACCCCTTGAGGACCCCGTGAAGGTACTCCACGGTTAAAACCTGAAAAAGTTGTGTTTCCCCCCGGCAGTCCTGCCATTCATGAAGGTTTCAATCACCACCTATATTCCATATGCACTAAGATGATGTCATATGCGTATTCGTCTCTGACCTCCTACAGGAAGAATGGACTTCCGCACGTCTTCTCAGACGTCCCAGTGCTCCAGTTACTGATGGTTAGTGTTTATACAGTACTGGTATCTTTTGGTTAGAGTCCCAGCTTAGAGGCCATGGATCTGTACCGCCGCTGGGTGGCCATATCACCGGCTCGGCTCCTCAGTGCAAAACTAATGAGTGCTTTATCCGCTGCTTATTTATACTCACACTGCGATCAGTTGCAGCTGGATGTTAATCAGCGCATGCTAATTTCATTGGCATGTTTTCATACACACAAAGTAGATTGGTCATTGCAAAGCGAGATTCCTATTCGTCGATCACCAACATGATGTCTCCATTCCCTTCTTCAGGGAACGAGGGTTACATACGTAACCAAGACTGTTACTTCTTCAAATAAGTACTGCAAGTTACTCATTTGGCTATATTTTTACTTTTACTGAAACAAATAGAAGAGACATAAATACATCATATAGATTATAAAGATATTTCATTTCCAACACAAATTCCGAAAATGTTGGAACAGTTTTTTTTTTATTATTATTATTTGAATAAAATAAAAAACTAAAAGACTTTTATTATTTGAATAAAATAAAAAACTAAAAGACTTTCAAAGACTTTTACAATTAAAACCTTCATTTACCCTTTATAAACCTAGCTCAAAACAAAAGATTCAGTTGATCTAAATGAGTCTACTCCACCAAACTACTGTTATAAAAATGAGCCTGAGACTGGTCATGGAAGTGGTGATGCAACAATATGTAGTGATATTCTCAATGTTACCCAGAAACCAGGAGACAAGTTTATCAATTATAGTTTATGTTTTGATAATAACATGGTATCGAGAGGATCGTGAACGCAGTAATCACACGCAATAATCATACACGGCTGGCAGCCGGTTCCCTAATCAATCTCTCCCAATCAAATCACTTTCCCATCACTAAAAGTTCTCCCCAAATCCATGTTCCAACATCTCGCTTGAACGCAGCCCTCCCCCTCCCCTTCTCTGCCTTCTCCATACTTCCATCCGGGGGGAAGTCAGCGAACGAGCCGAACACCAAACCCTCACCCTCGCTAGGGTTATTTCCCCTAGGGTTTTGAGTCCGCCGTTCTCCCGGCGCGCTCCCCAGACAGCTTGCCAAATTCGCTCTATTTTTATTACTAGGAAACGTGAACTCTTGAAATATTCTCAGCATTCTTCAAAACATCTTCTATATGTTCTATTATTATCATTTTAACTATTATTTTAATTTAATAAAAATTTTATTTAATTCCAATACTTTTATCCAAAATGAATGCATCATGGCAAACACTATTGCATTTAGAGTCATAGCCAACACAGTCTCACGACCAATTTGCCAATTCATACTAATTTGTACGACCAAACTCGTACGATTTGTCTAAAACCCTGTTATGGGTAGGTTTAGGGGCGGGGTTAGGTTTAGGTCATTCGTACAAATTCATATGAATTGGCAACTCATATATACGTACAGTTTAGAAGAAATTGTATGAATTCGTACGAGTGAGGTCGTGCAAATTTGTACGAATTAGCCACCTCGTAAAATATGTTCGAATTGCTGTGAGATCAAGTTGTCATAGCTGGTTACAGCAGCACTGCAGCGTCATTTTGTGTCTGTGCTATCTTTCGTGTAGGATGCATGCCCACTTTATAAATACCATATTGATCGCTGTTCATGGCAGAGGGTAGTTCGTTTAGAGCGTAGACATACTTCTGAGATAATTGCTGCTTCAGGTTTGAAAGATTTTCCACGTTCATAAACTGTGCAAATAGTATGATCACACTGACACACAAAATTTTCCGCAGTGAACTTGCCCTGCTCACGTTATTGCTGAAGCTCAATGCAGATCCTGAAGTAGGCAGTTTTTTAAAAAGGCGCATTCATTAAATATTCCATCAATCCATCCATCTGTTTTTCAAACTGCTTGTCCTGTGTAGGATCACGAGGACGCTGGATTCCAGAGTCTCGGCCGTAGGCAGGGACTGTTAAATATTGTAAAGTATTAAATGATGCAGGTGTAGGGCTTGAGAACTTTTTATCGAATTTAGTTGTTAAAGACTGACAAAAGTCAAATCCAAGTCCTTTCTGAGTCGATCGCATACAGCACGGGACTGATTATTCTGGAGCTGCAGGAAAATGTGGGTGAGCAATCACAACACAGTCCTTGATTAACTTTAGATAGAAGTAAGGTCATGTTGGATCAGTTGACTGTAAGAACTGTTTTCTTCTGCAGTGAATGTTGATTCTTAGTATTCACGCTTCATTCTCTGACAGGGCTGCTATTGTTTAGTCTTGGATTATTGCTGATTGTATTACGGAGACGTGAAGGACAAACTGACTAAAACTCAAAAACCCAAAGCATTTGGTCTGATAGTGAATTCGACCCAGTAGTGAGACCTTGGAATAAATCACTTCTACAAACATCACACAAGAGTCACTGCACACAGGAGACACTTTTTTTTCGGGACCAAATAAACCCTGAGATGAAAATAAATGAATTGAAAGTGAAAACAAGGGGGAAAAGAAATATGTGGTTCCGGTGAGATAGTGCTGAATGAAGGAAAGATGAGCAATAGCTAATTTTCTCACAATAATAACAGTCTCTTTGTGATTTTGAAATGAAACTTTTATTTATTTATTTATTTCTTAGGATGGGCAGAGGTAGGAGCCAAACTATTAGACGGGAGAATCACTTTAATTTGCTTTGAAAATACAGTTCATGAGGAAAAACCTTTATTAATGAAAATCTAAATTTTCTTAATGATAATATAATGAACCTCTTAAAATAATGAACTATATGAAAAATATGAATATGATCACAATGTGCTCGTGTGTGTGTGAAAATATGTAGCTCAAAAACATACATTAAAATTGTTTGCACAGACCTATGAATGGGTTAAATATGATTCAGCGAAGCCCATCTCATAGGCCATCATTTGCCTTTTTTTCCTAGCAGAAAGCTTTTTTGAATGAATTGTTTCTCTGATTGATTCCATGACTCATCCAGAAAGGCAGTCACATTCTGGTTTCACTGAAGGAGTGTTTTTTGAACAAATCTGTCTCTGAATCCATCTTGTTCAGTGAAGGTATCGTTTTCGATCAAATCATTTCACTGAATGATTCGATGACTAGCCCGCTCTTGTCTTGTAACTTGCAGGAATCATTTTTGAGCAAATCTGTTTCGAATCTAATTGGTCTTGTTTTTTTAAAGGAATCATTTTAACAAATTGGTTCACTGATTGATTCATCTGAATGACTCATAAAGGCGCTGCTGACGTCTGGGTCAATCTGTCTCTAACACGGATTTGATTCATCAATACAGTGACAAGGTCGGTGTAAAGTTCCTAGAAATGCATGTCATTTTCACAGCTCAAATGAAACTTTTGTCTGCATGTATATATTCCTTATTTATTATTCACAAGCTGTACCCGCAAGAAAGAGCTGATTTGTCATGAACAAACAATTAAAGACAGTTATAAATGTAGTTTTCCACCATGATTTACAGGTAAATATCCACCTCATCCAGAGCACTTTTTGTTTTCTGTCTTATAAAATATCTTGTAACTATTTCGGTTTTAGAAATAAGTGAGTTAACTGTCTAAATTAATCAAACTGAATCATTTCGTGCAAAATGTTTAAACTGATTCAATCGAAAGATTAATTCAAGAAACTGGCATTCTGACTCTAAACCGCTAATTGAAGATCAATATTTTATGATTGAAAAAAGAACTATTGGTATTAGTATTGTTTTGTGTATGTGATGTAATGCAATGTTTTGATGCGGTTTAAGTTGCAAAAAACACATTATTTTGCACAAACTGTACAGTATTGTTTCTCCTCTAAGCCCCGCCTCCTGACACGGGTCGATTTGTACAAAGCTTATCGTTCTAAAAAAGCGAGGTGTGCTCTGATTGGTCAGTTATCCAGTGCACTGTGATTGGCCAAAAACCACAAGCATGTGGCGCAAATGTTACGCCACTTACCATAACAGGATGCTGTGTCCTCTGCAATGTCACCAATGTCAGCTTCAGGAATCAGTCCTCCGTAAATGTGCTCCAATATTTGTGTTCAACTGTTCTGGAGCAGTGATTTTAACACTGATTTCTAGTCGTGTCCTCTTTTGGAAGGACAAAAAAAGTAGTTTGACTTTCACAACGACACACCAGCAGCAACACTACAGCCACAATAATAGCTCCGCCTTCTTTCTTTGTGGACAAGTCATAAGTTTTATAAAGAATATCTCTTTGGTTTTAAAGCTTTAATCTTTGCATCTTCATGGATCTTATCTATGCACTAACAGCTTGTAACACTCCAAAGAGAAAGGAAAACTTGGCCCCTTTAAAAACAGTTTACTTCATAAATAGTTTACATGCATCTTATTGCTAGGCCATTGCTAAAGGATAATTGTAATGCTATAGGCCAGTATTATATGACTTTCAATTTACTCAATTGCATTCTCAGTTGCCTGTTTCATTCAGACAATTTTTTTTCAAAACCCATCAAAATGGTACCAAGCGCTCATTATATGAAATTGAATTCAAATATTCCCCTCCTCACCCTATTTACCCTTCCTGCGATGGCAATTTAGGTAGTTCTGATGATGGGCTGGACAGCAGCGTGTACTCAGACTCATTCATTTTCTTTCTTGTTTACGAACTGCCAGCACTTATGCATCCCTCTCTCTCCCCTTATCTTTCATTTTACACTTGACCAAGCATCTGAAATGAACCTTGAGGAAGCAAACACCAGCGCTGGCGATTATAATTTTTCAATCATTTGGAGAGCTGGTGTATTAGTGGAAATAGGTATCTCAGTGACTTGTTGTCGTCGTGATAAGAGGCCAGCATGGCTCTCATTAGCTCCACGCAGGATTAAGGGGCTAGAAGAGGTTATTTTGACCAGCGAGAGAATGCATTGTAATGAGACTCCAATGTAGGAACATAAACACACTTGGACATGCACTTTAATCAGGAAGAAGGAGTCCTTTCCTCCACTCTTTCGCTGTAGAGGGAAGGAGGGATTTGCGAGTTTTGAATGTGCTGATGACATTTAATCTGTGTGGAGGACGAACTCTCATATTTTAAGTTGTGACTGACATGGCCCATCGCATGCGAGGAATATGGAAAAGCGCACAGAGAGAAATATGGATAAAGAGACGCACCGTCAAAACAAAGGACGGAATACAAATGTTACTGTCTCTAAATCATTGCGTCTGAATTCAAACGCAGCCGGGTGAGAACTCCCAAAACGTAATAAAGCTCAAAATGTAACTAAAAAGGCAGTTTAGGTATATATATTAATTACTAGTAATAATAAATATTGATTAAAACAATTATTGGCAATATTCAAAATTATAAATATGAATGAATAAATAATAATTTGATAACATTTTTACAATTTTGTATTTTATTATTTTATTATTATGATAGATTTTTTTTCTTATTGTCTTAAGTGAAAATATATAATCTGAGTGAAACAAAATATAATAATGATTTAATAAAATAAATTAACGATTTGAGAAAACGCCATTTTTGTTATGATTTGTAAAAAGTGTAAATCTTAATACAGAAAATGAATGAATATAACATTTGCCTGGTGTCATGGATGATAAAAACTATTTATCCAGCGATGCATGATTTAACATAAACAGTTTTACAAATATTAATTGTTGACACCAACAGCATGCTGTAGATCATTGAAAAAATCAGTGCACAGATAGCCACGTATCATCCACAGATGTTGAGCTCTTGTTGCCGTTGATGATATATGTATGTTATAAGATCTAAATGTTTGAAATTATACTGTACCATGCAGTATATGCATGCGCTTGTATTCAATGCTGTGATACCAAATGCATTAAATGATTCATTCCACAAAATAAAAGCATGGTATGTTGGCTTCAAAAACATGCATTACATGTTGGATTTGCAACAAGAAACCTAGAACAATGTCCATATTTGTTGCTTTTTTTAAAACACATATTTTGCTGCAAATCCAAATATTCCTGAGCTGAATGTAAATCTGGGAAGGATTGTCTCTTCGTCTTGGTTTGAGTCAAAGGCTCAGTCTGGCAGGGATGGCGTTTGACATGAGGTGAATGTTTTTGAAGACCTGCGACGAGCTTTTATTGTGATTGAAGATTTGTTGCAGGCCAGAAATACCTGCTGACTGATGGGAGAATATGAAATGCTTCTCTCTTCGACTCTAGCTCTCAGCCCTTCGTCTTCTTTTCTCTTGTGCCGACAGACAGTTAATCCACATTGTGGGGCCGCATCCGGACGGGCCCCGGGGCCGTATTTCAGAGGACAGATCCTTCATGTGTGATGTGGCTGATGTTCCCATAACTCCAGTCTCACTGGGGTAATGTTTGCTGGCATAATTCAGCACTCTATAAATACAAGAGCTTGAAGGAAATACGGTGCTTTTATTAAAACTGTAAATCGAAAGTCTTTCCTACAAAAGCCAGAGGAAGAAAAAAATCACTGAGGTTTGCATCATTATATTGCTCATGCCATTTCCTGATGTCTGAAAAAAAGCCAATTTATTGAAATCATCGTCATATCATTTCATTGTCACAGTGCCCTCTAGCCCCATCCAAGCAACTCTCACTCATGCACATTCACACAGCACTCTCTCTCTCCAGGACTCCAGTTCCCAGCATCACTTCACCAGTGAACTCTTTCTCTCATGGACTCAACATCCCATCATGCATTGCACACTCACACCTGCAAGCACTCACCACTCACTCATTAGCACACTGCTTAAATGCCACATTCACAAACAGTTCAATGCGAGGTCTTGATTTGCTACTGCGGTCATTACTGAGCGTTCTTTCCATGCCCTGCTCTCTGTATTCTGGATTGCCATTGTTTGCTGGTTGCCATTCATTTAAGAATATTACCATATTTGTACAGTTAAAAAAAAAAAATCTTCAGACTTTTACCTTGTCCTTTTTCTTCTCAAATGTAAATATTTTACTGAAAAACAAGACAAAAATACATTTGTTTAGAGAGTTAATAATAAAGTAAAAGTTTTAACAATGCAAGCAAAAATAACCGTATCTTAATAGCTCTTATGTTCATCACATTTCTAAACAAAACAAAACAAAAAGCAGAAGTGCTAAAGCTCTTGTAATGTAATGTCCTAAATATATATCATTTGTACAGCACTAAACATAAAGGTAAAAAGGCAGGAGTCTCGATCACAGTAATTTTCCATGTACGTCAGTCTTTGTTTATGGTTGAACGCTCACTCATTAAAAGATGCAGACAGTATTTATCTCAGTAAAGTCACTCAGTAAACACTGTAGGCTGCTGCCGCCCACATTTATAATTACTATATGAATATGCAGTAATTAAATAGCCCGTGCTGTTCAATGCTATCTATTAACACGTGCTGCTTGATAGCGACAGCCTCAGATAATGACACAAGACAAAAGACATTTGACCTTATATCACTGACCAAACGGTCATGCAAGAGCTTCAGAGGTCAAGTGCGAAGATTTCTGGTCCTTCTTACAATTAATATTAAAATGCATGAGTAAATAATGTTTGTGACTGGGTAAACTGTGCAGAACATTAGCATAGCGATTAATTAAGCACAGAGAGGATGTGTCAGCAAACAAGTGTGACTGATTCTGAAAATCTCTTAATATTATCAGCTAATTAATCAGAGCTGGAGTCTGAAGTGTGACATAGCGGTCAATCCTTTTATATTGCGTTTCCTTTTGAGGCTTTGCTTTCTTCTGTTAAAGCACACACATAAATAAAGAGAGAGAAAAAAAAAGTTTATTAGAACAAAAAAATTAAATTAAATAAACGTATTAAATAAATGAAATGCACAAAAATATGTACTGTATGACAAATTAGTCCGTTAAATTACTATTATGATTTTTTTAAGGTGAAACTGCTTGTTTTTCTTCTGAAGTGGCTGATACCTGTGATGCATTTAAATACCTATGTGTGTATATATTTATATTATTCATTCATATATTAATTAATTGCATTACCTAATATAAGGAATATAATTTGTTATACATACATTTATTTGATCAAAATACACGTGCAATCAAAATATTACATGTATTTATGCAAAATACTATTAAATTTATAAAATAACTATTTGTTATATACATTTATTTTAAAATGTTATTTTTTAAGAGAAAAGCCATTTTGATGACAAAGTCGTTACATTAATTTCAAAACCTTTTGTTCTTGCCACTGCGTATAACACACACACACATATATATATATATAATCAAAATTTACTATTGTGCTTTGTGCTATTGCAGTAAAATAAATTGTACTTCAAGGTGTGTGAAGATGAATTGAGCAATTCATAATAAGTAAATTCATTATGTTAAAAGGATTGTTGGATATATTTAAATACATAATTTTCATTATACAAAGCAAAAAATAACTCTAAAAAGTTTTCAGTAAAATATATATACATTCTTAAATCAAGATCTTGAAAAAAAAAATAAAGAATGCAAAGACTTGTCATTTTTAAATATGCCTCAAGTGACTTTATTCATAAAACGGTAAAAGGAAAAATTCT
>JAUCMU010000104.1:22384277-22397795 GCA_032275025.1 Enteromius treurensis | reverse complement strand
GACATGAGTTCATTGATAATTAGTCCAACGGGTGAAAACAGACATAAAACAGTTTGCTGGAGCTGGAGTGCCATCAGAAGACTGGCATCTCCAGCTGAACATGTATATATCTGTAGTTCGTTTACTGTGTTTTTGGCAGTTGTGGAGAACAGCTGAATAAATTGTATGGTGATTTTTTTTTTTTCTCTCCCTCAAGTGCTAAAATCATTGCATAATGCTTATAAAGCAAAGCTCCCTGTAAAACACTTACATAAAACCCAGGCACTGACGGCTCACTGTCACACGGCTTGTTATTATTTTTTTGCCAAAGTTTTAAGAGTTTGGCACAGGCATAACAACAAGCACAACAAAAGTCCATTTCCAGTGTTTCGTTATCCCGTGTCGTTCTTGGTTCAGAGTCTCAGTAGACGACCTGGCGAAGCCGGTTTAATTAAGCTCTTTTAACTGCAGAGCCCCGGTGGTATTTCTGCATTAGAACACTAAATGTTTTTTATTTCTCTTTTCTGACAGGCAAATCTCAAAGGAAAATTAAATCAATAGCTTAAGAAGGCTTCACGAAATCCAACATAACTCTTCTGGATACTTTTGCTTTTCATCTCAAAAGAAACCTTTGTGACTGAACACGAGTTTGTCAAAGAAAAATAGGTCATTTTGAATAACTCTCAACCGAGCCCACTGCATTTTAGAGAATAGCCAGCATAAATAGAGTCGATCATAGAGCCGATCAGAACGAAAGATTCACTTTAATCTGCAAAATGCACTTCAAACCACTTCAAACTTTGTTTATCTGAACCTGTAGCTTTTCAAAACTAAAAGCTACTAAAAGTAGTTACACCACAATAAAGCTACCAATTGAAAATAAAAAAGAAAGAAACCCTAAAAACACTTGACCAAAAGAAAGAACAGTGTAAGCTATACCGCACAGATCTTAAGTAATAACAGAAATAATTCTCTTAAATGACTTTGTTTGTTTTTAAAAGGAAAAACATACAATTCCTGTGTATAATATATTGGGTAAGGTGTCATTTCTTAACATTAGTTGTGTTTAGTTGTTTTCAGTGCATTAACTAATGTTCACAAACACAACTTTGATATTAATAATGCATTACTTTATTAACATTAAGATGAAGAAATGCTGTAGAGGTTTTGTTCATGTGTACTAATAGTGTTAACCAATGTTAACTAATGAGCCTTATTGTAAAGTGTTACCATATTTGGTATCTATATATAAAGTCTAATTAAAATACTTTGGAGTTCATGGAGTAAAAATGCTATTAAAATATATCAAATGTATTGATTTACTGATAAACTGAAGAGAGGTGGAACAGAACAATGCAATTAAGTTTAGAAAGCTACAGAAATGAGTGTGTGATTGTTTTCTATCTAAATGCATGCTCAGGTCAAGCTCTTTAGGTGTGTTATGTATGGATGCTCAAGGGTCTGACCTGCTCATTAGTTGGGCTGCTTCTCTAGATTGAGAAACACCGAGTGTCTGTGCAGCTAATGATGAGACTCCATCACTGGCTGTCGCTGGAAGTCGAAGGGTGGAATTAAAGCAATTGAAACTGTACACTACACTTAATTTTACCCAAGGACACTTGATTTTTGTTGTACGACCTCTGTGTGGCTCCCAATGAATTGCAATCGAATGAACTCAACTTTCAAGACTCAAGGTGAAAGAGCTTTACAGCCTAATAGCCAAAAATACATTTTTTGGTCTTCATACAGTTTGGAAGTAAAATGGGTGACAAACATAATTTAATAAAATAATAATAATAGTAATAAAAAAATTATACATTAAATAAATTAATAAATATTTATTATAATAGAACAAGAATGATTAGTATTGTTGGTATTGTTGAAATGCTAATTATAACATAAAAATAAATGGTAATTAAATATTTATCATAGGATAAAAATCTTATAATAATTCCAAATTAAAAATACATTTTCACATTTCATCTTATTATTATTAAACACTTAGAATGAAATATTTGTCATGGGTTCAATATAATAATAATAATTCAAAAATAATTAGTTTCAAATTAATTTTACTATTAAACACTAAAAATAAAATACTAAACTAATAAAATAGATTTACAGTATGTATAATAATTGCGAATAAAGACCACCAACTTCTAACAGCATCTCTCGCTATTTTTCCATCTCCTTTCGTATCATCAATTTTCATTAGTGTTTTTGGAGAGCTTTTCGAAAGCTTGTGTGTTATTATGAAAACTCTCCTCTATTGGACTTAATTGCTTTGTTCAGCAAAGTGGCAATCAATCATCCCGGCGCGTCAGTACCTGTCACACTACCCAGCCATGAAATGGGGAAGGAGGACACCGCCTAGAGTTTGTTCTCCATAAACATTTTCTTCCACCATTTGGACTGTCAGTGAAGATTGAGAGCAGTTTAACTGGAGAGTTTGGCAAATTTATTAGATGTCCATCTTCATTTCGATAGATCCACTTTGTCGTTATTGTTGAGACTTAAAAAGGCAATAAAACGTTGAATATATAATACTCTCACTTACCGCTGGAAATTGAGAAACCAGTCTTTTATATACAACATTTGGTAAGGAACTGTAATAATGTTGCTCTCCAGACATACCTTGCTTTTTCCATCACATGTTTGTTTGTGCGGGACCCTGAAATTATATATGTATTATATTATATATATACACTGTTTATTAATAAAACTAATACTAATACATAGTGGTGATACATTTTGCCAAAAAAATTCTGTGAAATAAAATGTAATTATTAAAATAAATTAAGAAAAGCTTATTTCTAGAAAATAATGCAAGAATACAGTTTATTTTAGTTAAATGAGATGCAGTCACCTTTTGCCAAAAGTTTTATTTTAAAATGTTATTATATTAATTTGATAAAATCTAAATATAAAACCAAAAGTAAAATATGCGATATTGACTTTTAAGTAGTGGAAGCGGCAAGTGAGCCTGCCGATGATTATACTGGTAATATCCTCTCATTTTCAGTTGGTGTTTTTGTTTTGTTTTTAGCCCCATCAGACACCTTTAATTTTTGAAGTGATAATCTTTACAGTGAATTTATATTAAAGGAAACCTTTTGAAATTACACAAAACACTTGAAATTGATTAATATTATTGTATGTTATAATAAAGACAAAAAAAGAGGCACTTTTTTATTTTTTTGTGTAATTAACATGTAAATAACTTTGTTAAAATAAAATAAATATACAAAGTGATTCATATCTGCATAAAATAGAGATTCTAAGCTGTCAAATGGTACCACATATGGGGTTATTGGTGCATGCAAAGGGTTAAAAATCCAAGGCACAACTTGAATGTAACCGCAGAGTTTAACAGAGTTTAATGATGATCGAGCAAATACATATTTTTAAAATTCCAGGAATCCCTTCAAAAATGTGTAAAGAGTGAGCAAGATTTTATTTGTTTTTACAAAAAAAAACAAAAAAAAACCTTTTTTTTAATTCTACATCATTTATTTTTCTCAACCCTGAAGAGTATGCATCCCTCCAAGCATTAGTTTTACTTTTTTATTTTTTTGCTTGGATGAAGCAACACGTCCTATCATTACAATCTCATTTCATTTATTTTAATTCCTTATAAAATAGAAGCTCCCAAATAATTATAACATATTTTAATTAGGATTTAAATGATCGTATTATTAATTAGGATGTTGCAGAATGATAATATCATTATATTGCTTTTCCAATTAGCATTTTAATTTTCTGAGAAGTGTTTTGGTGGTCCGACATTATCGGCTGATGAAGCCAGATGAAAACGAATAAGCTCAGACCTTTGAGCTTTGAAATGAGACTCATCTTCATGATTTGATTAATGAGGCAGTGATATGTCTGCTTTATGAGACTGTTAATTTCAAAAGGAAGCACTTCCTGATTGGCCTGGACTCTACCTGTCATTATACAGTATCTGTGTCGTCTAGACCTGCTCCAGCACACGGTCTCAAAGAACAATCACTGCTCATTTTCCTCAGCTCTTCTTCATCTAACTCCACATTTACATATTCATCATCTTGCCTGAATTTCGAGGACAAAGCATGTTTTTTTTTTTTTAGAGTTAGTGTATAGATAAAACAGAGTGGATAAAACAGAAAAGTCTTACAGAATACCTCTGAAATGCCAAAAGGGGTTAAAAAACTTTTTTAAATTTTCGTAGTATTGAGTCAATATTATTTTTATTGTTTAATGCATATTTATTTATTAGTTTGTTTGTTATTTTTAAGTAAGTTTATTTATTAATTTTTATTTTAATTTGTGGCAAAAAAAAATATTTTTTTATTTTTATATAAGTGGAACTATTTTCCTTTAATTTATTGAATTTTTTAATTAGTTTGTTTAATGATTAATTGATTAATTTATTGTGTTTACATAATATTTATATATGCTAAAAAAATTCCATAGTATTTATTTATGAATACAAATGTAATAATAATAATAATTGTTATTATTATTATTAGTATTGTTGTTGTTATTAACAAGCATCCACTAAAGGCGAGCACAGAAGTCTGTTGTAAAACCCAAACCCCACAAATTTACAAATTAGTATAGTAATGAAAATAGTAGTGGTATTTCATATTCAAATTTGTTTATTTATTTAAATGGTTATTTTTTTCTGTGTGTATGTAAATACGACTTCCCTCTATGCTCGCTTTTCTCAATTTGTGTTCTGTCTTGTTTCTCCTCTGGAGATGAGAGCGATTTTCTCAGATTCTGTCTGGGTGCACAGACTCGTCACCGCAGCTTGTTCGGCTAATTGAATATTCAATAAGCGTTTAGAGCGCTTGGCAAGGTGTGCATTGATTGAAATCATCCACTAACCAGCAGCCCTGCAGCTTCGGCCACAGAGATTCTCGTCTGCTTTTAGTGTTATCTAAAGCTCATGGAAATGTTTACATTTTGTGGCATCTTTTAATTATATTTATTAAGGGTATGCTCAAAACTACTTTATATTAGGAGTATAACTGCTAAAACCAGAATTCAGCCTTCGAGACGTTTTTAGATGTTTAGAGAGTAAATCAGGACAAATCTAACACTTGTACACAGAATCATAACGTCTAGGCCAGAAAACAGCATCTCTGTTTTTCTAATAAGTGTTATTTTTTAGTTTTTAAAATGAAGGCTGCTATTGTTCGCCGTCCTCCGGGAAAAACAGCATTACCTTGAAAAACATTTCATCCTGGCTACGTTAGAAGTTTTTTCCAATCCTCTTATCGTACTTGTTGAGTTTCTGTTTTTCTGCAGGCAAAGACAATATTCCCCAAAGTCTGTACAATCTTTTGTCAAAGGAACATACTACTTAAAAAATGTTGTTTCTTGGGATTTTTATAATTTAAGTGGAATAAACATAAGTTATTTTTGTTGGGAGGTTGTTATTCCTTTTAAATCACAACGTTTTCATCTGCAAAGACTTTCAGACTGTGTTAAATTGCCATTTTGACATCTTTTTTTTTTCTCCCCCTCAGACTCTAGCAGCGTTGACTAGTCCTTTAATAATGTCTCTTTCAGAAAGCCCTTTTGTTGTTATGTGCTTCTTTCCATTGGTTTCTCTTCTGTTTCTTCTCATTAGCATTTTAGAGGAAATTATTCTGATAGAAGTCGAGCCAAATGTACCAAAGATGGTACATTCAAATCCTCCCCCCAAAAAAGGATTTGATTGCCTTAGTGCGCATTTGAATGGAGGAATTATGAAGGAATAAAGTTATTCGACTTCAGCAACCTTGTCCGTCTGGCGGCCGCTAGACCATTTATCTTCTCCTTTTATTGTTCATTGCTCATTAGTCTTGATTTAATTTTCATATCTGGTGCTCACAAAGTCAAATTAAATAGTAGTGCGATCTCTCTCCCTCGCTTCTGTCCAGTGATATGTTGGAGTGTTGAATTAAGGGAAAGGAAAGCACTGTGAGTATTATGGTTCAATGGCTACACCTTGTATATCATTTATTTTGTTTCTAAAAGGAATAGTTCAACCGAAAAGGAAAACCCACTGTCACTTTTAAATGAGTCTGTCTTTCAAGCTTTAAAAAGGTTAAAAAGACAACCAAAAAGAGCCTATATGATTTCAGAAGACCTGTAATTATGCACTTGAGTTTTAATGATGGACTACTGTTATTATACTACGGGCATTTATTTATTTATGCTAAAAATATGAAGATTATAACTGAATAAAAAATGTAATAAATCTATATTGAAATGTATAATTAAAAATGACAACAACATACAAATAAAAATAAACCACTTTTATAATACTGTGGTTGTGTAGGCTATATATATATATATATATAAAATTATTAATTTTTTTTATAAAAAGGTAGGTAAATAACAAACAGAAAAAAATATAGAATACCTGTATGTATAAATTCACCTGTATGAATAAAGGTGAATATACATAAAAGGTAAGTAAATAAATGTAAAAATAATAATAATAATAATTAATTAAAATAGTATTTATTAATATTTTAGAGAGTAACGGCTTTACAATTTAAATCGAAGAGCAATCATTAATTTTGATTATGTTGTAAGATCCGGTAAAATATAGCCATATATGTGCTATCTGGACAAATCATTGATCTGTAGATATTGTTGCTTGTGTGGATGTACAGTTCATGCAAGTTTGCTAAGCTACTACTTTCAAAGCACACTTCCTTTTCACTCCTGGTAAATGTAATATGAAAATGTGAATCTGAAAGGATGTTTTTCTCCAGAGGAAGATACAGCTTTTACCAGACTTAAAAACATTGCTTTGTGTGTGTCTTTTGTCAGAAGCGAGCAACAGGGCAGACTGTTTTCTGGAGTAAAGAGAAAGCGAACAAACGGTTCAGAGGATTGTGGGTATTCAAGAATACTTCACAGTCCCTGAGAACGGCATGAATCGGCGCGACTGCGTCCTGTGAAAATGGTCAAGTAAGGGTCAAGGGTATTTCATGTCACTCTCTCTACCCACTTTTGGCCTTTTACCCGTGAAACCTTGACAAACTGATAGATGAAAGGCGAATTGAGTAAAATACAAGAGGCTGAACACATTTCAGACTGTTTGAAGGTCACCGCTGCGATCTGCCAATGCGACTGTGTCATTAATCACTGAATGATTCCTACAGCAGACATCCCACTATCTCCTTCAGCTACGATCACATACACACACAGCCGATTAGCCGTTTTTACACAGCATACCGAGTTGTCGAGGTTATCTGCTACAAGGTTATTTAAGTGCATCCTGCATGTCAATGCTTTATAGTTGGGTGGTCGGGTGCATGTTTCTCTTGCGGTGACAGATGCACTCCAGGCGTGCTGTTGGTGCTTTGCATTGCTTCGGCTCAGATGAGGCGCGTTGTCAGGTCACCTTGAGTATGCTTTTGTCTAATACGTGTGCATTTCAACACCCTGGTGTCTGACAAACATAGAAAACACTGCAGGCTTTGAATATCTGCATCCCTGAATATGAATGAGATGCTCTGTGAACGTACGACTTAATAGATCTGAATTACCAGGACTGACGGTCTTTCGTCCAGTTCTCTGGAGGTATGCTCATCCATCATAACCTCCTCATTTGCAAAAATAAATAATACAATAAGCCAGTTGAGGCTGTGAGTAAACGATTTCACTGCAATTAAGGGGTGTTGTGAGACATGACACAAATTAGATTTCCTGAAACCACTAAAATCACTTTACAAATGTCCTCAAGTGACTTATTACTGTTGTCAGTGCATTCAGTGCATTTATTATTATTATGTACAGACGTAATAAAATTTAATAACATAATCAATTAATATAATAAACAAAACATACAATACAGTAACACAATTATTAGAAATAAAAATTACATAATAATGTAATAATTAAGATAAAATAGAATTAAGCTTAATACTATTAATTGAATTACACATATTATCAGATTTTACAGCTGGAACAATCAATTGTATTCATTTATTATATTATATTATATTATATTATATTGGTAAACAGTTATCGATCGATTAACAAACTAACAGTAGAACTGTGAAATATTATTGCAATTTAAAATAACTTTGTATTTGCATATATATTTTTATTTTTTTTTTATATTTTTAAACAACATTTCTTTAAATATAAAGACTAAAGTTATGGAAGATGGAAATTCAGCTTTCCAGTCCAAGAATAAATTACATTTCAAAACATATTCAAATATGAAACAGTTCTTTTAAATGTAATGATCAAATCAATGCAGTATTGCTGAGCATGGGACTTTTTTCTGTAAGAAAATTGTGAAATGTAGAGTACACACACAATGTATACATTTATTGTTACAATTCCATTTATTTATTTATTGCAATGTAAAACGTTATGTTTTGTTTTTTGTTACATTTTTGCTGTCACACCATAGGGTACATCGATACATCTAATGTCCTTGTATATATGCGTGTATGTATATAGTCGTATATAGACAAATTGAATCAGTTTAAGTTTGGCATATACGTAGCAACACATTTCTGGCCAGCTCATCTACATGTGGGCGACTCCGTCTGAACTGGATGAAAATGAGTCTCTCGCTGGCTTTTTAAATAACGGCGCAGCAGCCTCATCATTCTTTATGACACTGATCATCTGTTATGAACCCCGATATGATAAAAAAGGCCTTTCCTTAGCGAATATGCCTGCTCTTTTCCAATTCTGATTTCCATGGATCTCTCTCGCCTTTAACCTTGGTTGCTGACAGATAATAACTTTGCCATTGAAAGGCTACCTTTCCCTGCACATAAAGGACGTTTAAAAGAGATGTATTACTCTTCCGGGTGGTGATGAAGCTTTTGCAGTGCAGGATTATATCTCTATTCATTCTCATTTATTTTGCCTTAGACCTCATTTGAATGACTTTGGTCAGTAATTATAGCCAAGGTTATCGGTGTTCAGATGAGAAACTTTACCTTCTCCTTCATTAGCTCAGTCGTTATCATAGACAGTCCTCCCCTGCCATTGTTCAAGTCTCTTCAGTGGATCTTCACACTGTATTCAACTATTACCAAGTCTGTAAAGTACAACAGCGGTTTTTGCGACCTGAAAGTGTATAACAAAAAAACCTGTCTAGTTTTTTCCAACCTGGTCTCATAAAAATATGTACCTCTGTGCACTTTTTGTGCAATACCATTTTAGTGTGGCTTACTGGACTTATACGTTTCACCTCAGTTTCAAAGAGAAATGGTGCTAAAACTGAGGTTCAATACGTGAATGTTTTTATTACGTTGATAGAGGTATGTATTGCAGCAGATCAGATTTGAAATATCCATGGACTGTTGCTAAAAGTTAATGCTCTATCATGCTGGAAATATGTCACCAAATCCAACCCTTAGCCTACCGATAGCGTTAACAAATACAAAACTGATATAAAAACACATGTGTTGATGCAGCTGTGCCATTTCAACTTCCTTTTACACAGATCTGAACAAGCTTCTCGTCTCTCAAGTACATCCCTGTACTGCGTGAGCTACCGAACAAACCTACCGTCTATGACTACAAATAGATATGAAGCTGGATATGTGTGATGATGATGTTCAATGTCAATGTACTTGTTCTTATTTTTCTTCCCTTTGATTACACATTTTACCTTGTGTGCTGAGTAGTAGTGATTTAGTGGTTTTGAGAACTGTCTTGTTTGGTCTTACTATGTGTGTGCATGCACCTGGCATTTCACGAGGTCACGCTTCCTCATAATGCAAGTAGTAAGCGTGTTTGGTGTGCTGTCTGGGGGCGAGCCGGGAGATTGGTGGACTCCGAGCACTAGTAGTTTGAACCCTTGTGAGGGCAGAGCTCGGCGTTCGGCTCGAACCCCGCATGCCTCCCGCGGAGGAAGGTGCAGAATGAAGGTGAAGAATGGGAGGAGAAGGGATGCTTAAACGAGATACAGAAGGAAAGGAAACAGGCTTATTTATAGTGGATACATATGGACCTGATTGGATAAAACGGAATAGGCTATTTATTCGTGCATGCTCCTCCCGAAACTTGTTTGAAAACATCACTTATCACCTTATGGGGACCAATTATTAAATCCCCACAAAGATAGGAATACCAGTAAATTTTGACCGTTTGTATTTTGAAAATCTAAAAATGCGCATAGCTTCCTAGAAGGGGTAGGTTTAGGTGAAGGGCGGTACCACATACAGTTTCCCCATAAAACATGTAATATTGTTTTGAAGTCATAAAATTATTTTCTACAATTAAGTTATTGTCCGAAAAAATATGTTTTATTAATTGAAACTCTGTAAAGGTGTTTTAATGCCTCTAGTTTTCATTTCTTTTATAAACTGCAGCGATATGTACTTATTGGTACATATTTTGTGTCTTGCTAAAACGTGCTCCCAGGTACATTTACTGTATGCCTCGAGACCAGTGAGATTGCTTATCGAAACTTGCTGGAATAACATTAGTTATTAAAAGTTACAATGAAAAAAGCTCACTTCCCGTTATCCAGTAAAAAATATCAAATCACTGAGACATTATATAAATGAACTGGTTTTTGAATCCGTTCACTTTTAAGGAATTGTTCAAAAGAATCAGCTTGGCCTGTTGGCCTGAGGCTTTGGATGTTGTAAATAATGTTTCGTTTCGACTGATCATTCTGTTCATAAGACTTCAATATATCGCCAAGAGCCATGGGTATTAATTTTGAGTTTCTTGATATGCTTTATTAATTGTTACCTTGCACTTTATGAATCACAAAGAAGCAAAGTTTCAACTAAAAATCTTCTTCACTAAAGAGAGTCAAATACATCTTGGATGGACTAAGGGGCAGTAATTTCATTTTTGGATGAACTATTCCTTTGATTCAATATTTAAAGAGCAAGAGGATTCAGAAAATCGCCATCTCACTTATGCTTTTTCTTTTTTCTTTTATCAATTACAACAACAAACTCAAGATAATCCGGTTGCTAAGTGATGGTTTCTATGGTTCATTTGAGGAGGAAGCAGTAGAGAGGGACATGGAGGGACTGTGTGTTGAATCGTGATGTATTATATTCAGAGAGATGCTGTAGTGTGTGTGAGTGGCCTCATATAAGGTCACTGGGGTTAATGAGTTGCTAGATGCCTAAGAGGGAAATTATATGTGTGCTCAAAAACATATTTTGCATAACCAACAAGCTTTGGGATACAAAGACATGGACATTTTTTTATTTTGAAATGATAAATACATAACATTTGTAAAATTTGCAGCTGTGTTAGCCAGAACTTTTCAGTAAAAATATAATACCAATATTTTAAGGATTTATGTGTAAATTTACAGTAAAAGAAGAATTTAAATATTGATAATACACCAGTTTACTGAAATACTAAACCTTTTACTGATTTAATACAATGAAAAAAATGACTAAATCCAGTCTTTTTACTAAAAATGTCATGTTCAATTCAATGTTACCTATATTTTCGTTGTTCTAAGTGAAATTTCTAAGCAAGGGATCTAACCATTAGCCAATTAAGAGGTAGCATTTTTACACATTTTACTGCTAAAATGATGCTCTTGTTAATCTCAACAGCATGATTTCAGAAAGACTCTTTTGCCCAGCAAAGCTTATTTGATTAAAAATGTAGTTAAGAATTATATGCTATTGTTTTTTTTTTTCTATATGAATATATTTTAACATTTCATTCCTTCCTGTGATGCAAACCTAAATTTTCAGCTTCAGTTTCACACGATCCTTTAGATATCATATAATGCTTTGACTTTAATAAATTCCAGATTTAAATAACTATTTTAAATTGTAATAATCTTTCACTGTTTTTGCTGTTTTTTTAACTGCATTTTTTATCAAATAAGCATAAGAGGCTACTTTCAAAAACATTAAAAATATCAAATTAGATGTAGCAAGTGATTCACTATACATAATTATGCATATGCATTTTTTTTTAGATGCCAATGACTCTAAGATCTGAAGATTGCAAGGGCTGACAGCCATTATTCCCTGAATAAAGTTTGTTCTTTCATGTTAATTTCTCCCATGCAGCTGCCAATCAGAGCAGAGTTTGTAAAGGTTCGGTGATGACTGACCCGCAGGAGGAACAAATCTGTTTCCCCCATTAGTTTAATCTCTCGACTGCTGTGTCATCAATAATCGAAACACTCTTACAGTTTTTCTACCGCTCCAAAAGAACTCAAATGTGAAAATGCAAATGCTTTAATTCCGTTTCTGCAGATTACGGCACGGTTCTTGCCCTCTGTCGCCTTATTGATTGACAGGCACATTTTGTGGCTCCTTCATTTTTTTCTCTGTCAAATTAGAGGCGTTCAATGTAAAATTTCACCCTGGCTAACCACACGAGAGCCACTCAAATTAAAACCAGACGATAGCTCTCAGTTTTTCCACTATAGAAGACTTTAACTGCAGACGGCGGGTCAATTTCAATCAGCCAAAGTCACTAGGCAATTGAGCCCCCACATATCTCATCCTACATCCTCTCCTGTCCATCTCTGATTTCTCTCGTTTTCTTCCAACATACCTCGTAATGCGAGTGATAATGTCGCTCCTCTCAACCTGTTGCTTTTGTCAGTCGAGCTGAATCTGTCCATCTGTCATCTCTATGGAAACTGCCGAAGAGCTTCATGACTTCATTTCTGGTCGAGTTAGTCATCGGACATTTACATTGACATTAACGCATTTAGAAGATGCTTTTATATAAAACAACTAAATGCAAGGCTCCATTTAATCTGTTCATTTTCTGAGAATCAAATCTGTGATCTTGGTGTTGCAATAGAAACATTGCCGTTTATGCTGATTATCCATTTTTGTTAAAAACAAAACCCAAAACAAAAAAAAATGTACTTTGTGTAAGATGGTAAGACGTATCTGGAGGAAACATCTTGATTTTTGCATGCTATTAGCATGCATTTTGTATTATTTTTAAGGTAAGGCATATGCAAATAAAGATATAGATTTTTCTTCCGCTGGTCATTTTTAACATTTTGGTCTACATATCTTTAGAGGCTGTTTTCTCTAAATGAGTTTTTATTTCCACTCCAGCAGCACATTTGTGATTATTTTAAACCACATAAGACAAACAATTGGTCTGTCACTTTTTAAATAAAACATATAATAATAGTTTTAAAAAATATATATAAGAAGTGTGTGTTAGTAAAATTGCAAAAAAATTGCACGTCTGTTTTTAAGTAAACAACTTATTCCTTATATAAATTAAAATATTTTCCATGTTGATATTTGCTATTATTGTATTGTTACTATTATTGTGGTGACACTATTTTTGATAGTGATTCATATATAATTTTTCAACCAAAATACATGCATTTTAAACCACTAAAACAATTTTTTTTAAGTCAATACTTTCTATTGTGCATTAAGTTATGTCTGTTCATATATCACTCTCCTCTATTTAAACTTTTTTTCCTACGTACATTTTTTATTTTTTTTACTCATTTGAACCTGGCTTCATTCAGTGTTGAGATTCGTGTGTTGATATTTAATTAGGCAAACACCTCATTTATGATATTTAAAATGTATTATCTTATTTTAA
>JAUCMU010000104.1:22362626-22384177 GCA_032275025.1 Enteromius treurensis | reverse complement strand
ACCACATAAGACAAACAACTGGTCTGTCACTTTTTAAATAAAACATATAATAATAATAATAAAATATATATAAGAAGTGTGTGTTAGTAAAATTGCCCAAAAATTGCACGTCTGTTTTTAAGTAAACAACTTATTCCTAATATAAATTAATGATATTTGCTATTATTGTATTGTTACCATTATTGTGGTGACACTATTTTTAATAGTGATGCATATATAATTTTTCAACCAAAATACATGCATTTTAAACCACCCAAAAATTTTTTTTTAAGTCAATACTTTCTATTGTGCATTATGTTATGTCTGTTCATATATCACTCTCCTCTATTCAAACTTTTTTTCCTACGAACAGTTTTTATTCTTTTTACTCATTTGAACCTGGCTTCATTCAGTGTTGAGATTCGTGTGTTGATATTTAACATACCTCATTTATGATATTTAAAATGTATTATCTTATTTTAATCAACTGCAGAAAGTAAAGTGAAACGTTGTTCACATAAAGTGTCTTGCATTAAGCTAAAAACTCTCTAAATAGGATTTAGATTTATGCTTGGAACAAGAAAAAACATTTGCAAAACTTGAATCAAGATCTGTTCTCTGAAAACAGAAACCGCTATAGTTACAGCAATACTAGATGCAGTCATTAGCCGCAGGTTCGTTTCAGCACCTAAGTAAGCTTTGTCCTTCTGTAACCCAAATGTCTAATGCATTCACAGCGTGCATATTATTTAGATGCCTCCACCGATAGGCTTATGTTGCCAGGACAACCTGATTGTCAAAACAGCTCATTAGTAATAACAGCGACGGCCTGGATCGCTCTCCTACCCTCAACACCAGCATTCAGAAACATTTATGATGCCAAGCCATCCAAAGCCAGTGACCTTGATGGGCTTTTTAAAACAGACTGAGAGGCTTAATGGATCTTTACACCCAAGATCATTGCACCTGAGGGAATACATTACAAGCTACTTCATCACAGAGAAAAGTGGCATCACACACAGCAACTGTAATCGGGTTTCTTTGCTGCTTTTAAGACCACTATTTAATGCAGTGTAAAATATCTATATATTCATGGGAATCTTTGAGATGTGTTTGTAACCCTGAAACCGTGGGCGATTTGTATATTATTCTGCGACTGATGTGTTAGCTTAAGAGTATTGAGTTGTTTTTTTTCGGCTGAATTTGGCCTTGGATAACGTATTTGCCTGAATGCAGCTTGACCCTCAAATGCAGATGTGAAAGCATTAATTCCACTCAAGAAAGAACTGCGTTTCAGCTGTAGACATGACTCAGCCTTTACTGTAGGATATATATATATATATATAAGAACATTTTCGGGTTGTGTCGAAAGCCACTGTGGTCGTGTAGGTTGCTGTGCTGTCCCACGCAGATTCACGCAGGCGGCCCACGGCCAGGCATATCGAGAGAGAACCGCCGGCTGTGATCTCTGTGACTAACGCCAAGTCGCTTCAGCTCGGCCTTCTCTCAAACTCCCGACCGCCTCTGACTCACGGCCGCTCTTTGTCATCTTCTTTCTACAGCTCATTTTTTTCTTCTTGCTGGCTGACCGTGGCAGATAAGAGTCAGGACCCATCAGAGCCACTGAAGCGGGTGCCCGGGCGAGTGCCTGACCTAAATGCTTGACTGCACTCAGCTAGCTAACCACATTCAGCGGGCCGTGGAGGTGGAGTGAGGCTCTTCTGCTGTCTGCGGGTGCGTATAAATTGCTTGCTTGCAAAGGTAAGCTTAATCCACCTTATTCTGACAGACATTAGTGAGGAAGGGACACACTTGAAATCTCCTGAGGAATGAACTGAATGTCTCATACATGTGTGACTTCTGAAATACTTACATTTCATGTTGAATATTGCCTTCCCTAATTAGAAGTACATATTAAATATTAAAATGATCAAAACTGCTTTTAAACCTGTTGATCTCAGTCTAGTGGTTTAAGGTCTTTTAGTGTAATTGTAGAAACCTCCAGCTTCAGCTGCAGTCATATCTTCAGATGAACTCTTACTGGACTAAAGCAGCTCAGCTTTACTTGTTTCTCCTTTATTTTCTAGAAAAAACAGTTTGTCTCAAATCTGATCATCGGGATCTTTTAAGGAGCTTTACTTTCACTGTTCCTCAGCGGAGCAATGATCTTCACAATCCTCCAAAACATCTTCTGAGGAGCTTTTATTTCTTCAGCTCTCAGTCAGCATTGCATTATATGTTTGGATCATTTCACTCGCATCTTATTTATACTAAGGATATAGGTTGACTCATATTTATAGGCATACTGTATGTAAGCATCAGGAATAAATAATTTGCTCAATTTGAGCCAAAAGATCCTGATACATGAAATACGTTTTATTCTTTATCTTTTCATATTTTGCCCAAACGTTCAATATATATATAAATATATATATATATATTTATTAAATAATAATATATGTATTTTTTTAAAATGTTAAAAACGTTTTTTGCCAGATTTTACAGGTTTAAGTATATAACCACCATTTTTTAAAGAATTTATAAACTTGTTTTAACTTAAATTTACTTTTAAGAAATTACCTAAAACCGAAAAATATTTTGTCACACCAAACAACTATTAGCGACTTGAGGAAACACATGCCGTTTTTTTTTTTTTTTTCAAATCATAAAATCATGATTTTCATGACCTTATGTGCATTCTTTTATTTAAATGCATTTCTAATTTTTTTTTTTAAATATAGTTGTTCATATTTATTTGTTTATTAAAATTTATAACAATACAAAAAAATAATAAAACCATTATATTAAAACAAAACAAAATAATGAAAAACTTAAACTTAAAAAAAAAACCTAATAACTTTATAGTTGATTTTGAGACTTTTGAGATTTTTAAATTGTTCTCATTACTAACTTGAAGTTCCTTGATGCATGTTGCATTATAATATATATTAATATATATTTGTTTGATACTCTGAATATGCTATTGTGAATTAAGCCACTTTTTGCCAAACATGCAGCCATCTTATAACTTTAAATCATAAAACAAGGCATGTGCAGAGGTGGGACAAAGTTGTTTTTGACGCAAGAAACCTTGACTAACAGGGCCTCAGCTATAAAAGCAGACAATTAAGAGTTGCAATTCAACTCTCCCTGCCAAACAATCTGAAGTGGCGGTGAGATAAACAGTGGCAGGCGAGAGCATTTCATGTTGGTGGGCAACGATTAATTGCTCAGCAGTGTTTTTAACTCATCGCATTTTAATGAAGCCGCTCACAGTTATCGCTCAGGGTCCGAAGCTCAGTGCTGCTCATTAAGAGAAGAGAAGCTGCCAGTCATTCAGTATAAGGCCAGAGCGGCGTCTGGTAAACATCCCACAAAATGATGAGAGCGCACTTTTCCGTGCACTTCGGCAGTGCCGATTGACCCCTGGGTCAAGCCAAAGCTTTTGATTAAAGGACAATTTCAGTCATTGGCTAGTAATGGATTCTTAGGCAGATGATTAATTAGTGCTTTAATTGAGGTAATTAAATGATGGGTGCAAAGGAGAGTCAATGCGGCAAGAAGAGAAGCCCGCAGAGATTGGAGGTCTTGCCTGCGGTGTCACACAGGCAGATTGCCATAATTACTGCAAGGAAATTGGGGTCATTTCCAACCTCTCTCAAAGCTACATTTACAAAAAAAAAAAAAAAATTATTATGGGTAAATGTTACAGACATTGGTACATTTGATGCAATTCGGTCTTCTGTCGTGAGGATATCTGATGTTTGGTGCATATATTTAAGATTATATCGATTACTGCTGTTATTTCTGTTTATTTGAGGGTTTCAATGTAACTTTAAATATAGATCAACATGACATTCAGAAATATTATAAATAAGTATGAGGAACCACCCCTAAAGTCAATAAATGCTTTGCATTTATATGCATTTGGTTGTGTAAAAAAATAAATAATAAAAATGGAGCATCTTATAAATCAGTAATGTTTTCTTGTTATTGCATGTTGCATTGAGACCCAATGCAAACGTTTTATTTTCATGTTTTTGTTATTAAATATAATGTGTGTGTTTATTTATTGTTGTTTAAATGTTTTATTTTCATCTATTCAGTGCGTTTGAACAGCTTGGTTTAGTGAATGAATCGTTTACACACTCATAATGCCTTGTTGAATGTATCAGTATGTTTGAATGAATCGGTTGAGTAAATGATTCAGTAACTCACTCGTATAAAGATCTGTAACATGCAGAGAGTCACTGAAAAACCACCAACAGTGAAAACTGCCAGAACGATATAATTAAATGATAACTTCTCAAGCAGAGGAGCTGTGCTGAAAATTCACTTCTCTGACATTTCTCTCCTGCCTGCTGTGTAGTGAAATGTCTGTTTGAACTTTGTGGGCAGAATCTTACGGGTTGAATCTTCATTCACCTTCATGTGCTGGTTCAGTGGTTTGTTGGTTCTTGAGTTTAGCGGTTAGCAGCTGCTTCACTTGCTCTGAATCAATCAATGTCCAGCAGCATGTGCTCTTCAGAAAAGTCCACCCTATGTATACGTTTGTAGTTTTTTTTTTCTTTTTCTTTTTGTCTATGTTATTATTTGTGTATATAATAATTTTGGTAATATTTAACAGAATTGTGCAGAAAAATTTTTTTATAAAAAAAAAGGCGGACTGAATTTAAACACAAATGAACTAAATTGAAAAAATCTGTATATTTGTGGAGAAAGAAGAGACAGAAGAGGTCTCTCACGCTGATCTACAGAACTTATTGTTATCATTATTATTATTATTATTATTAATAGTAATAATTATAAAAAGCTGTCATTTTAGTACCATGAAACATTTATTAATTACTTTCAATTTGTTTTTATTTTTTAGGTTTATATTTTTGCGTTTTAATTTCAATATTATAGTATTTTAGTTTTTTGTCATTTTTTTTGTTTATTAGCATTGTAAGTTGTTTTTATATATTATTATTTAGAAATCATTTTAAGTTCAGTATCTGTTATATTTTTTCATTTTTTCAGTTTTCATTTGAACTATAATACTGTACTGTATGAAACTGTACAATAATACATGCATTAGCTTATATACAAATATAAATTTGCATCAGTTGGTAAGGCCAAAAATGCGTCTGTTCTGCATTGCTCAACCTTTAACTATAGCTTGCCAAGCTGCTCAGAAAATCAAGTATCTTTGCCAACACTGGTTAGTATAAACCGACATGTCCGTTCATGGAGAATAAACATTAATGATAGCAAAATAACATGAAGAAATAAAAAACTTTGAGAAGAAGTGAGGGCAGAAGAGGCCACTGGAAATGGAGGAGACGGGATTTTGCTCCTTTGCGCTCGCTGCCTTCAAAGCGTCTCAATCTGGGTCACTGCACTTTGTTTCCCCCGGTTCGCCTGTCAAGTTGAATATGTAGAGACCGGCCTTGCCTGAGGCCTTCGCTAAAAGATATCAGTTTGCGGCGAGTCTGCAGAGGACCGTAGGCTTGGAGAATGAAGTCCTGTTGACTGACTGCGGTCCCCGGGGTTCTGGGGGCTTGTGCTGAGCTTTACCAGCTGCTGAACTCTGCGTCTGGCACGTGCCAAAGTCCTCTAGAACCCATGCTGGGAAACAGAGCTGTTACATAAAGGCTGGCAAAAGCGGCATGCAATTCACTGCATCCTCTGTCGCAGAACTTCTGCTTTGTGCATTCGTGTGTGTTTTGACAGCAGCAAATGTTTGGCTGAACACCAGCCAGAAGGAGTTGCATCTAGCTGCAGTTTTACATCCAAATACAATTCATTAGTAGTCCTATTTAAAACAACATACATTATTATTTACTTGTTTAAATAATATATATTATTATTTCTTAATAAAGTCTCTGTCCTCCAAACTAAAACTGCTAAATTGTCTTACTGTTTTTCAATCTAAAATGTCATTTAGTGTAGTTAATTAGTATATTTTAGTATTAAAGTGTCAGTACTTTTATGTTTTTGTCATTGTATTGCTTTTTTAAACGTCAAAAAGTTTATAGTTGCATTCCAGTTTTGTTTTTTTCTATACACAGTTTAATTTATTTATTATTATCTATTTTATTTTATTTCAGATAATGAATGTTTGATTTATAATTTAAGTCTTAGATTAACTTATTCATTCATTTGTTCATTTGAAGTCACTGAAAATGTATGTTTTCCGAATTAAAATGCAAAACTTTTTTGTATAGTAAAAATTTTTCTTTATTTTATTATTTTTTTAATGTATTTTTTTTAAACACCAAAATGCAATATATATATATATATATATATATATATATAACTGCATAGATTTTTATATTTTTTTATATATACACTTGTATAATAAATTTGTCTACCAAGTAAAAACCCAATATATAATTTGTATTTTATTATTTTAAACAGCAGGTTCCCGTTGTCTTTGCATGTTTTGACCGCCGGAAAGTGTTTACCGGAACTCAAGCCAGATGAAGTTGCACCCAGCCACAGTTAAGCGTCCAACAGTATTCATGCATGGATAAGGAAACCCGTCAAACTGTAATTCCACGTCTTCGGCGCCGTCGAACGTCATCCTCCTTAGCTCCTTACTGAAGCACAACGGAAATAGAGCGGCGCGTGCAACTAACCGTATGCCTCATCAATCAGCGTACGGCAGGTGGTTCTTAAGTCGCACCCTGATGGATCGCCAGAGTGCAGGAGAAGTAGAGCTCCAGCAAACTCCAACTTTCTGCAAGACTGCCTGTCCAAATAAACAACGTGTAAATGCTTGCGAATCAAAAGCCTTCAGCATCCGATGTGCCTTTTAGATTGAGTCGCTCGATAAGCGTCCGATACGGGAAACGTTGGCGGCGCATGAGCTCTCTGCTTCATTATAGAGTGTTTCCCCTCATGCATCGATACTTGATGCAACACGCCAGATCTCGTGTCTACTTAATTAGATTAAATTACCTGTGAAATAAACAGACTAGCACACTAAAGCACCTTCAGTCGAAGCCAAATAGACTCCCAGCAGATGCGGGTGAGCCAAAATCTCGACAGTTGGTAACATGTCATGCCGGGAGACAAGGGGTTGAACCAGTGGCCCTTGAAGCACTGTTCTTTTCTCTCTGCCAAGCTGTTCATGTCCATTAATTAGAGCTGCCATTCCTGACAAAAAGCCTGACAGAAATCCGCTCTGAATGCTCTCTCTGTTTGTCACTTCTATTTTGGAAGCTGTGAACACTCGAAGAGTGACACTGTCTCTTCGTCTGCGTGTAAAGTGTAGGTGTGAAGAGCAGCTTGTGTTCGAATCTGCTCGACTGCTGGAGCTTCTCCTCAGAAGAGGGCGGCTTTCTCTCGAGAGTGCTGGGAGATTTCAGTTCTTGTGAATGACGCGCTTTCAGCTGTGTTTGTTTTTTGAACCTTGGGAAATTCTACGTGGCCTACAGTAGATGGGTAAAAGTGGAGCACAGTTTTCAATTCATACTGGAGAGACACTGGGGCTAGTTGTCACACGGGCTCTGCATCAGTATCTGTGAGTCTTATCTAACAGTAGTTATGTTGTTTCAATAAAATAGTGCCTAAGTGACTTAAATTATTGGATGAATGGATGGATGGATATATGAAGAGTTAATTTAAATAAAACAGATGAGAAAAACTTTTTAACAATTGTAGTTTTAACAATTCATTGTGCATTCCGATTATTCCGATCATGCCTTGCCAGCCACGGACGCCCTAGGACCACATCGATGGTAGAGCCCTCCAGAACCAAGAACCGAATCTCCTCCTCATGACACTGGCCAACTCGTAGGTGAACAGGACTGGGACAAAATATCGATATGCCGATTATATTGCAATATTTGAACTCACGATCGATTCTAAATGCACTCTTTTCTTATATCGTTTTTTATTATTCAATTTATTAGCGCAGATGTGCAGGAATATACTGTTGGTATTTATTTACTTGTTGAGCCACTATTTCAGGAGTCAGTTAGAGGGCGCTCCTCATTAGAACGACAGTAAAGTGGGCACAATACAACAAGTAAAGAAGAAATATCAAATGGGACAAAATGATAGAACCAGACGGGGAAAGCAAGAAGTTACGAGATGCACCAGCAAGTTTTAAATCCAAATTGTGGACTTACTTTGGATTTCATAGCGTGGATGGGACAAAGCTGGACAAAGACTTTGCGGTATGCAAAAACTGCCCTACAAAAGTGCGGTACACAGGCAATACTACAAACATGCACAGGCACAGAGCCGTAGATCACAGACAAGCTACGCGTTGCGTTTCGCAGGTAATTCAATGGCACAGCTTCTCAGTAATCTACAGCTCTGTTTATAAGCTGGCGTTTCTTTTAAAAACAGCTAATGAAGTTTTCCTGCTAATCAAAGAACCGGCTTTACTAAGTATAACCTATATAATCTAGCATCTGCATGCAAGCCTTCTGTTGCATGGCAAAATGTAGTATTTCTTATACAAAATGTGAGAAGGTTCAGATATGCTTTTTCCTGACAGGCTCTGCTATTTTTTTCTTATACACATATTGGTCAAAAACTTTGCTCAAGTTTAATTTATGAAACTGTAATATAGACAGTTGCATAACAAAGTACGCTGGCTATGACATAAATCAAAGCACATGGCACAGTGTTTCGGAGAATAAAGATGGAAATTACGACAATAAGATAAGACAAATAAGATGCTTGTCTACAGCTTACTGCAGTGCAAGCCACGGTTCAGCTGCATACGCGCTGCTTACGCATGCAGTGTGAAACCGGTGTAAAGGTTAAAGATTGTTCTCATTACAAAAACAAATATTATGGTGTGTTTCAGCTTGATTTAAAGCACCATAATTTTGTTGTGTTAATAAACAGACATATTATGAAAATTATATATCTGTGTCCTGTTATTTATCTTTTGGTTAGGATTCAGGTGTTGTGATAAATCCTCAGAGACGTTAGGATCCATTTGCAGGCTTTTTTAATAGAATGGTCAGACAGGCAAAGTTCGGTACACAGCAGACAGAAGTATGTGGATAATCCAGAGAGTAGTCAAAACACAGGCAGTAACAGATCGGGGCAGGCAGCGAGTATCAAAAACCAGAGAGCAAACAAAGATCAAAAACCAGAATAACAAACACTAGATAAACGCTCAGAAATGACACCGGGGTAATCAAGACTTCGCATCGATCGATCGTCAAACTGTCCTTTAAATACTTTAGATAACAAGCAACACCTGGGCCGGAAAAACAGTCCGGGTAGGAACTAGAACTCGGGTGAAGGTTCCCGCTGCTGAGGTCCGGGGAGAGCCACAATATGCTTGTGTAACTATTTTGAGACCTGTTTTTGAAATGAGCTCATTATGTGCATAGAATTGTCAAATTTTGGTTATATAAATACACACACATACAATATATATTTTGAAAATATTTACATATTTATCTATATTTATATGCATGTGTGTGTATTTATATATGCATAATAAATATACACAGCACACATACATATATTATGTATACAAAAACTTTTATTTTGGAGTGTGATTAATAGTTTAACAGCATTACAGAAAAAAACAACAACATTAAGTTACTCCAGCAAGTTTGACTAAATAATATGAACTCTTTCTTTGGTATCTTAATACATTTTTTTTTTTTTTTTTTTTTTAAACATAAACCAAAAGTTCTTTGACACTAAGTGCAGATTGTTTTACACTGTAGATAAAATTGCACAGCTTGTTGAGAAGAAGAAAGAACTTCTGAAGAGCTTTGGGCAGTACATTGATGCTGAAGAAAACAATGTAGAGACAATGAAAAGGTAATCGTGTTAGAGCTAGGGTTATGTAAAAAAAAATAAAATAAAACACAACTTCTGATGAATTCCTTTCTTCAATCCAGTGTTTATCTGACTCTTCTGCTTTCATACTCTGATACTGTGGACCCTCAGGAAATCATAAGAAACCCTGTGGCATCTTACAAACTCCTCAGTCAACTGGAAGATGAATTCAGAGATATTCTAAACCACATTCAGTCGAGTTTTTATCAGTGTAATAATTATCAGTATGAGTTGGAATTCCTAGAGATTCCACAGATGAAGGACTTGGATGGTGCCGCTTCAGGACTGATCAGCGTGCAAGACATCTACAAACTCTACCCAGAAGACATTACAAATGGTGAAATATCTGGAGTTTTGCACCACATCTACTGTATTCAATGAGGTTCACTTTTTGTGCTTTCAAAAATCATTTTTGAAAATCTGTTTTGATTCCACAGAAGTGTCGTTAAGCGCAGATGACGCTTACCATATTGGGCTGATTGCTTATAACGAGTACAAATACCAACATGCCTTTCTCTGGTTTATGTACAGTCTGGACACATTAACAATATACTCAGCCATTACTAAGGAAGAGTTGTTACAGTCTCTTATTTCTTCAGCCTATTATTTTGGCGACTTACATGTGGCAATCGACTTCAACAAACAGCTTCTAAATCTTGGTAAGGCTATGGTGACCTTAAGTTAATATTAATAGTAGCAATACTGGTATTTTTATATTCAGACCAGATATAAAAATCTGTGCTTCATGAACATTTCCCTCAGATACAACTAATGTTGAAGTCAGAGCTCAGCTGAACAGACTCTTTCGCTCCCAGAGAACTTCAAACTCTGACGTATTCACACTGAGCACAGTGTCAAGTAAATATGAGGCATTGTGCAGAGGAGAGATTGATGAGAGGGCAAGTGCAAAGTCTCAAATTTAAATCATTGTTTGACATGAAATCACAACAGTCAATGTAAATCTTTGTGTACTGATTGGAGGTCAACTGTATTTAATTAAACCAGACGTCCAGGAGGCAGAGGGCGCTGTCCTGTAGATACAGCACAGGTGGAGGAAACCCCAGACTGATGTATGCACCAGTGAAAGAGGAAGTGGAGTGGGATGAGCCTCGAATCATCAGATATCATGAAATTATTTCAGACAGAGAGATAGAGATCCTGAAGAATATCTCCAAACCTCAAGTGAATATCTAACACACATACACAAAGACTAGAGTTTTAAAAATAGAATCTAGAATATAGGGGGGGGGGGACCATATGAACATAGAGAACATGACAAATGTTTAAACTAAGAAATTGTAAAATTTTATAACTACTTTCAAATTTGAATATGAGTCTATGTGCTATATTATTGTCAGTGTGATTAGTATCTTATTTCTTGTTGATACTGTTAAATTGTGCTATTTAATGGGCAAAATACTGCTTTATTGTGCTATTCAGGAAAACTTGCACAGAGCTGAACCCCCATTAAAAATCAGCAAGACAGTTCAAAAAGCATATACAGTACTGTATGTTTAGATGTATGTATATATGTATTAATGTTTAACGTTAAATTTCATGTGGTCTAGCTTTCTAGGTCTCAGACTGGACAGGGCACAATCTCAAACATTCGTGTTTCTCAAAGGTGATAACCTCATCTGAAGGATCATCCAAATAATAATATTAGTAGGCCTAATAATAATAATGTTATGTATATATATAACATTAAACAAAACATTATGTTAAAGAAATAAATAGTTATAATTAATTCTGTTTATCCATCCATTATACCCATCACATATTAATACATTTACTTATATCATTTTCATTTACAGCTTACATTTACAACTAGCTTTTGTATTAAAGGGGTCATATGATGCTATTTTAAAGATTATTCTTTGGTGTAACAGAATATGGTAACATGCTTTAATGTTTAAAAGACACATTAATTTTGAAATAACACTTCACTTTTTTTTTTTTTTTTACAAAAGCCCTCCTTTCAAAAAGCATCGCTTGCTCATATTGGCCACTTCAGACAGTGCACTGTGATTGTACAAACCCCTCAAGCACATGTTGGAAATGTAATGCTCCTTACCATTAAGTTCAGCTTTCAAAATAAATGTAAAGACATGTCCTTAGAGTCGCATGACAAAATAGAAGTTGCATCATATGACCCCTTTATGCTGTAATGCTGTAAGTGTATTTATTTTTAAACGTTATTGTAAAGTGCTACTATTTTTTTTTTTTTTTTCAGTGTTTTCATAGAAGAGGATGAGAATGTTGCTCGCATCAGTCAGAGGATTTCAGACATCACAGGACTTAAAACCAACTTCACAGGACTAAGAAGCAATACATCAGCTGAAACATTACATGTACGGTCATCTGTTCATACACATACATCTTTTCTTACATTGCTTTTCAATAAATTACATGTTTTCTTTCTCTGTGAAATATAATTGTGCAATGATTTTCCAGGTTCAGAATTATGGGATTGGTGGCAGATATGAACCACATTATGATGTAGTGGTAAGATTATTATATTAAAATACTGACTTAAATTTGTACAGTTTCAGTCAAACCTGGACCTCATGGGCTCCTTCAGGAATGTCTTAATGATGTTGGATTTATAATAACAAAAAGCAATACGCACACATTATATATATTATACATATATATATATATATATTATACATATATATATATATATATACAAGATATATTAAGAAAATATCTGATTAATTATTAGCTCTTATTCTTTCAAGGAACAGCTCTATTTTGTGTCAATGAGAAACTGATTACATATTATCTGAATCAACCAAGCTAATAAAAAATACTTTAACTTACAGGGTAAAGAGAATGAACGGATTGCTACGTTCTTAATTTATGTAAGTGTGGCCCTGTATCTGGGTATTCATTAGCTTTCCTGAGTTTTATAATGAGCAACAAATCATGTTCTGTGCTTGTAGATGAGTGACGTGGAGATAGGGGGCGCCACTGTGTTCCCTGAAGTTGGAGTCGCATTGAAACCAATAAAGGTAACCATTCAAATCAATATTATTAACTATATATTGTATTTTAAAATATAAGAGATATTCATGCATCAATTCTCTGCTGTTTAAGGGTTCGGCCGTGTTTTGGTACAACCTTCGCAAGAATGGAAATGTGGATTTGTATACAGAGCATGCTGGATGCCCTGTGTTCAGGGGTAACAAATGGGGTAGGGTTTAAAAGAAATTGCATTACTCTTTTATGGTTTATCTTCTATAATGTTGTAATACATTTCATCTGACAATGATCTATAAATTTGTTATCTTTTCAGTGGCTAATAAATGGATCCGTGAGTTCGGACAGGAGTTCAGGAGACCCTGTTCTTTGTCGTACTGGGAGTGAAAAACACAGAGCACATAGAAATCATATGAAGTGTATCTGTACTATATTAGGATATCTGTTATATTTATTATGTATCATACGAGTGTTATATATAGGATCTGCAGCATAGATACTTTAATATAATTGTAATGTACAACAAAAAGTGCAGTAAAATGAAGTAAAATGAAGTTCTTAGTAATATATCAGTGGATAAGCAGATTATTGGATTGATCAGCAGATCAGTGTGTGTGTGTGTGTGTGTGCATATATATAATTCCAAAATGCATAAAAAAACATGTTTTATTTAACGTTGTGTGTTTAGACAGACACTTTATATTTTTAGACCATTACAATGTTTTGAAGATAAATACGTTTTCTAATTATTCATACACAGTTAATAGTGTCAAATATATAAAGTGCTTTATACTCTCAACCTGTCAGTAAGAATTCATAAATACATTTTTTAAAAAGTGTAATTATAATAAAACCAATACTAACACTTTAACGAATGGTCTCATTAAATATTTTTCTCTCTTCTTGGTTGTCATTGGTTTTGTCGTGTGGTCCACTTTTAATCCTCTCTTGTAATCCCATGACTCTGTTGAGAGGCCACTCTGTGCTGCTTTTGACTGGCCAGTTTAAAGTCTGTGTGAACTGAGGGGCAGAGTTGACTGGTGACAAGTGGGAGAGCTCCGATAGGTTGGTTCCTGAGGGAGGTGGGCCAGAAAAGAAGGGGATATGCCTTTGGATTGGATGTGTCTGGGGAAAGGGGAGGGGTTTGGGGAAACTGTATGGCAGGAATAGGGGATGTGAAATTGACTGCACAGCTGTCCACAGACACCATGCACACACACAAACACATACGAACACAGAGAAAAATTAATTAAAATAAAATAAAACTTAATTCGATATTCAATTCTGTTTGCTAAAATCATTGAAGAGATCTCAAATAAGCAAAGTTTTATTGTCGAGTGCTCAATAGTGAAACTCTTACCTCTGTCAATAGAAGGGTTGTAGAAAGAAAGCTGAGAAGAGAAAGGGACAGATGTTGTATTCTTGAAAAGAAAGTGCTAAAATATTTGCAGCAATGCAATAAAACATTTAAAAATACTCTCACGCACCTGTGGGCAGGTTGGAAAACTTGGGTAATTCACTAAGATTAGTTTACTGAAGTTAAACTTGTACGTGAAACGTTTTCCTTTGGTCTTGTGCAAAATTCGCTTATTATAATAATATCTGAGAAAACAACAAGTGTCAAACTAGATATTAGTTAAGTGATAAAATAAAGATATATACATTCATGTATCATAATAATATTACAGGCTTACTACTACTAATTAGAAATAAAAAATCAATAAAAAGTTGAGTTTGTAATTATAGAAAACAATGACATAATATGCATATTTCTCTTTGAGCTACATATTACTTTTTTTATCATATAACATCTTTTCTATGTTTTCTGTAACAGTCATGTAAATATCTTAATATTATAGCTTAATTTTGAAAATATAAATGTAAGTGCATGTAGCAGCAATAGTGTACCTCAACGCTCTGCTGAGTTTGTCGTAGTTCATGTGCGGCTTGCCCTTCCTCTCCCCCCAGAGTTTAGCCAATCTCTCTGGGTCTCTGATCACAAACTCTCCCCATTCGCTGCCCCACGTAATTGCTCCGCCTTCGCCGCGCCCCAACAGCTCCAACAGGAAGTGCCATAGCTGCACCTGCCTCGAGCCTGGAGACCACGCTGGTTTATACGCCCAATCAGGAAACAACACTGCTGAGTGGAACAAGAAAGCCAACTTAAAGGAATAGTACCCCCAAAAATGAAAATTACCCCATAATTTACACCCCCCCCCAAGCCTTCGTAGATGTATATGACTTTCTTTTTTCAGACTACAGTCGGAGTTTTAAAAATATTGTAATTCTGGTGGATAGTGGCCATTATTTTAAAGCTCCATAAATCGTATAAATCCGTCATAAAACGAACCTGAAAATAATGGGCGCTATCCACTATCACTGCCAAGCTTGGAATTCTTTAAAAACTCTGAAAGAAGTAAGTTATATACATCTATGATGGCTTGGGGGTAAATAAATTATGAGGTAATTTTCATTTTTGGAAGAACTATTCCTTTAAGCTGTTTTCACACCATGTCTAATTCCAAGGTGATCTTAATTATGTGTTTTTAAGGCAGCACTATAAACGCCAACGCCCTCACGTGCTCCTGAACTCATAACAACTTGTAAACTGGGAACGTTTCGAGAGTTGTGACTTGGACCAGTGCAGTGCCGGATCTACCATGTGAACGCCGCCAGGTTAATTCTGGCAGGTTCTAGCTCTGAGCCCTACAACACAGGAAAGCTATGGCAAGGCGCGTAAACGCAGCATTAATAGCAATAATAGAAACAGCATTTAGAAGCAGTTAATTCTATGCAGTCACTTTTTAAACGACAAACTGTTTTTAATAATAATAATAATAATAATAAATAAATAAATAAAAAAGTAATGCCGTTACTTTGTTTTCTTATTTATTAATAAGTCTCCTGTCCCCATTTTGGGAGAAATCAGAAGTGCAGCAGAGGCGTTGTGTGTGCTGTGTGAATACAGTGTAGCTCTAGACTTAATGTGAATGTGAATTATTTTGTCTTACTCGCAAAAGAAAAAAAAAAGATGTATTATTCATCAAAATGAATTACGGTGGAATGCAAACGTGAACAAACCTGCAATAATTAAATATGTTACAAATCACATTTTATTATCCAATGTTAATCCTACTTTCCTTCAGCCAGAGGTTTATGCATTACACATTTTTGTGTGAAAGAGCTTATTTGCTATAAAAATAACTTATGAAAAACGCTCAATCAAGCCCTGCTCATATTAAAAAAGTAACGCAAAAGCATTCAATGCATTACTTTCCATAAAAAAATAGACTAATTGAGGAACGTAATAAGTTTCTTTTTCTAGGGGGCAACGCAATATTGTAATGCATTCCTTTTAAAAGTACGTTAACCTTCCCCAACACAGTCCAGTGCCACCCCTAATTTAAGCTTAATTGCAGCCTCCAGACGGGACGTACTGAAGTTTAGAAGGCAGTAATTTGGGGAATGTCAGTTTTTAATTGTTTATAATTATCATAGAATTATGTCAATATGCATTTTCTTTTCTGATTGTAACGGATTAAAATACATTTGTTCTTTAAACCAGGCTTGTGTTGTACAGTATACAAAGGATTTATGCTTTGGCGCATTTCTCAGCATGTATTTCTAGGTAAAATGGAAGAGAAAGTCATAATTTTTGGTAGTTAGAAACAATGTCATAGATTTAGCAACGACAAACTGTTTAACAGCACCAGCTCTCCCAAACACACACTCACACACACTTACTTCTGCTCCAATAAGTCGAGGGAAAAGAACCCAGAGATGCATTACAATTACACTCCATCTGTAAAAAAAAATTATATCTTCGTCATCGTCTTCATAATCAGCATAATCTTCATTCCTTGACCTCAATTAAATCATTGCGTAAAAATGAAAAAAGCAATTCGATTATTTTGAATCAAATTACTTGAGAAACAATCATTTGACGTATTTGGCATATTTTGTATGCTGACGATAATGTCAGACTTTTAAAGATTTTTAATGTCAGAAAAAAATATTCTGAGAAAAAGCTATTGTTTCATCTGTCCTGCAGACGCCTTAAACCCTTGAAACATTAACCCTTCCAATTTAAAAAAAAAAACATACTAAAATGTATTTATTTACATTCTATTTAGAGAATGAAGGTTCTTTCTTTGAAACGTTAATTTACTATACTTAATATGTATATAATCTAACTTATAATAAGCACTAATATAAAATATTAAAAAATCTGTTAAAAATTCACAATTTTAAATCAATGTAATCAACATAATTAATGAATGCGACCAACAAATATTGCACTAAAACAATAGCGTAAATGGAAACTACAGGCCTAAATAGCCATCTGTAAGATCCTGTTAAAGATGTTACCTGTTCAGAGCAGATGCTCTTTTCTGGAAAAATGTTCAGAAGAAAGACACCTGTTACCCCTCACTCTCTTTTTATCTTCACCTTTATTCCTCTACTGCATTTACTGTATTACCTTCATCCCTTATCTCTCCTTCGCTCTCTCTCTCCCTCTCTCTCAATCCAAACTGACATAGTGATATCCAAGCTTTCCTTTTTGAGGAGGATGTTTTGTATTGGATGTGATTTTGCCTGGTTTAAGAGACAAGGATAGCTAGAGAGAGAGAGAGTGAGAGAGAGAGAGAGAGAGAGAGAAAGAGAGAGCTTAGCTAACATTTAGCTAATGTAGGTTAAATTAATCAACTATACATAACTTAACGCAGTACATTTTAACCAACATAAAAATTCATGTACAAATAGTAAAATAAAACAAATAATTGTGTGATTTGTTGTTTGTGTACACACACACACACACACACACACACACACACATATATATATATACACACATATATAACAAAAAGCTTAAGAGAATAAGTGTTTATTTATTACATTCTTCTAACATCAAAACAAAATCACACCTTTTTACAATTTAATACACATTAACACAATTATTTTGTCCAATTACTTGGAAATGCAGATTGTTTTCAGTTTTTCTGGGAATCTAGAACTTAAGCTAGAGCAGCATTTTCTCTAAAGGTGAAATAAACTGAATTAAGAGATGAATGGTGATTTCATATCTCTATGTCAGTCTAAACACACACACACACACATAGTGTGACAGGTGACACCGGAGGCTTATAATTCCAGTGTACACACAAATTCTGGTCCAGACAGACATCAATAATTCATGTTGTTAATTGAGTTGAATGTTATGCTTTTATCTGTAGGACTGTAGGTCATGAGACCTCTGCCATTATGAGTACATACAGTGAAAATCACATGAAAATGTTTTTTTTTTCTTAGAATGTCGAATTTACCCAACAGCTAATCTAACCATTTTCTGAACTGTGTGTGTGTGTGTGGATTAGATAATCTAAATGAAGTGTTTGTTTTAAAGTGGACAGGGCAAAAGCTACTTTTACCCCTTCCTCATCAGTTCATCTTTTCATTCTCATCTCCTCTCCCCTCTCATCCTTTCTTCCCAGATCTCCCTCTCTATCCTTCTTACAGCTGCTTATTGCAGTTCACGCTGAGAGCAGAGAGGATGAGATTTGCAGATCTGATAGTGTGAGTATATGCGCTTAACAGGCATGACAAAGGCTCTGTGTGTGTGTGTGTGTGGATAAGGTCACAGGGCTCATCTTTAAGGATGAATCCTGTTATACATTAGGAGGATAAAAGGCTCTTGTGTGTTTGTGCAAGCTCAGTAATCTCAGATCGGGTTGATTCCATTAGGAATTCACTCTCACTCTCACAGAGAAAAAGACAGTTAAATATGTGTTTATTATTCCTGCATGTAAGATATTTAATGGTTTTTAAAGATGTTTCTTATGCTCATCAAGGCTGCATTTATTAGATTAAAAGAAAAATCCAGAAAAAAATGTTATATTGTGAAATATTATTTCAATTTAAAATAACTGTTTTCTGTATTATTCCTGTGATACAAAGAATCACTACTCCAGTCTTCAGAGTCACATGATCCTTTCAGAAATCATTCTAATATGCTGATTTATTACCAGAATAGTCAATGTTAGAAAAAGTTGAGCAGCCAAATATATATTTTAGAACCTGTGACTTTTTTTTCTCTCAGGATTCTTTGATGAATAACAAGTAAAAAAAAAAAAATGTAATTTTATGCTATGACTTTTTGTTCATTTAATAGATCCTTTGTTAATAAAAGTATTCATTTCTTTCAAAGAAGACTTTTGAACAGTAGTGTAACAGTAAACTACTGTAACTGTAGTTTTGAACATTATTATCCATTTTAAATAAATGCTTCTCTTTTTAATATTTAAAAAAAAAACTATTAAGCAGCTCAACTGTTTCCAACACTGATAATAAAAAATCAGCATATTAGAAATTTTTAATTTTCTGAAATGATTTCTGAAAGGATCATGTGACAGTGAAGACTGGCGTAATGATGCTTTTTATCACAGGAATAAATTACATTTTAATATATTCACACAGAAAAGAGTTATTTTAAATTGAAATAATATTTCACAATACTACTGTTTTTTCTGGATTTTTAATCTAATAAATGCAGCCTTGATGAGCATAAGACACATCTTTAAAAACCATTAAATATCTTACTGACCCCAAACTTTTGAACTGTGGTGTTTATATTTATATATAAATAGAATTGCAACATTGTTTAATTTACTTAGCTAATTGTCTTCTAAGAACCTACAGTGACCGGGAGGGGATGTCTTTGGTTCACTTAGTTTTGTCGTGGCCACGACTTATTAACTCGTGGGAGCGTGATATTATGTCGTGGCCAGCAGATAGTTTTTTCGAGGTAACAACATCCTTATGTAGTTGCCTCGAGATGCTATGGAAAAATATGTTGTTTATTGCATTAACGAACCTGCGTGACCATAGCAACCCGGGATTATCAGAGATTAATTTTTATTACATAATGGCCCGGTTTCACAAACAGGGCTTATCTTAAGCCAGGACTAAGCATTGGTTAAATTTTGATATTTAAGCAACTTTTACAAAAATGCCTTATAAGAAAATATTGCAGGGGTGCATCTTAACACAGAACAATGACACTGACATGTTTGACAATTTGGTCTGACAATTTGGTCTGGGACTAAGTTAGCTTAAGCCTTGTCTGTGAAACTGGGGGTAAATATTTAATTTACTATTTGTATATTCTATAATATAATCTTCTATTATATTAACTTGTTAGGGCTATATTTTTATATTTCTTTCATATATTTATTTCCGGAGTATAGGTGTAGAAGAACGCAGAAATAAAATTAAATATAGCTGCAAGCAGCAATTATCGGGGTTCGAGCATTTGAAGGGTTTTGAGGTTGTATAGGTCAACTATAGATCAACCTGGATGTATGACAGAAAGTCAAGCACATTAAACATGAACAAAAGTCTCACCGACGCACAGGCACAGAAATAAAATGGTTAAACTGTTATATTAACACACACACAGACACAGAGAAATGAAAAAGGTTATAGTATTATATTAAGAACAACATATAGATACACACACATTCACGGGCATACATTCACACACATTGTGTTGCAATATTAGATATTTGAAATAAATGGTGTTATAATGAAGACTTTATAATGTCTCCATCAGCAAACATGAAAAGCACAGTTTTAGTGTTTAAACATCCCGTTTGTGGTCTTCCGCTGCCATCTAGTGGTTATAAATTGCATTTTGTTTTTTTTAACCAAACACAGTTAAAGTGTTGTAACTATTACAGTGTTTTTTTTATCAAAACAGTTCCATTGACATCATTAAACCCAGAGGCAAAGTTGTTCAGAATTATAAGATCTGTGCTGTTATGTGAAAATATAGTTTATAAGTGAATGTATGAGGCATTTCATATAATTTACCATGGAAACATTGTGTTTTTTAAGCCTTTTTAATGGTTATAGTCTGAGCTCTATGAAACTTTGCATGCTTTCTAAAACTCATATAACCAATAATCATATAACATGAAGTGTTTGTGTGAATAAATGAACATTTAAAAAGGTTTTAGATCCTGAAGTCATTTCCTATGGAAATATTGTGTTTTAGAGACATTTCTAACTGTTATAGCGCCACCTATTTTCCGATTTTCATGAAACTTTGAATTATTGTTAAGAGTCTTTCCAAGTTTCGTAAGGTTGAGTTTTGGTTTGCGTTTTATAGGCTGTGGGGTTTATGTGGCCACGCCCTATTTTTAAATAAGCTAATTAGAGCTAACCAAAGGACAAAATGTAATTTTTTTTGATAAATATTGATCTAAAGAGTCCACAGATTATTACTGCAGTGGTTTGGTTCCGATCGGGCGAAAAACCAGAGACTAGTTCGCAAAAGTAGGTTTTTAACATATTTGTTAATAGCAAATGAACGGTTTGATTGACAGCAATGGTTCTTGAGGCAAAGTTGCTCATTATGAGCAGCTCTATCAAATTATATGCATTTTGTGTGGGTGTGTCAAACACCACTTGATTACTGGGCCAAAAAACTTGTTAACGCTAACTAGAGGCCGATTTGTTTCAAAATTCTTACAGACCTTAAGGACCATGAGTCGAACACGTCCATCGAGTTTTGTTCTGATCGACCTCCGTTAACCTTGTCTAATAAATAATTTTGACTAATTGGCCGACGGCGGCCATGTTTTTTGAGATACTTCAATGTCCTCATAGATCCTTATTGGACATTGGACAAAGACACTACTTACCAAATTTCAAGTCGATCGGACCAACGGTTTCCCAGGAACAGTTTATCCAACCTTTAGCCCCCCCCCCAGTGGCAAATCTGC
>JAUCMU010000104.1:22303783-22316516 GCA_032275025.1 Enteromius treurensis | reverse complement strand
ATATATTTAAAATGCATGTTTCCAGTTCTTAGAAACACATTTTTTTTATTAGACTTTCAGAGTATATTATTTATTTTTTTATTTTATTTTTTTATCTAAATAGTAAAAATCCCGGTTTTAAAGAATGAACAAAAATAAAAGTAACTTAAATTAATATTAATATTAATTATTTATTATAAATGTATTTTCTTTGTGTTTCTTTGGACAGTTACAACTGATGGACTGATTGATCCAAAATTCTCAAATGCTATTTTTACTATTTGTCGTTATTGTCTGTTGTTTTGTTTTTGTTAATGAATGAAATTGTATTATCATACTTAACGCAACAACAACCGAATCGCATACATTTGACATTTCAGCTGTGCACAGCGTGTCTAACTCTGATACAGAACAGTCCTTTTCTTTACTCTGCCATGGTCTGCTTTCATTTGCAGGTCATCATGAGCGTACAAAGCACATTATTCTACTACTTCACACTAAAAAGACGTGGCCGCACACAGAGACTGCGACATGTGAAATTAATTGTAAAAGAAAAGGATGGAAAAACCCTCCCAGTCCTCACAATCCCTGCCCCAACCGCAGAGCTCTGTGAATAAAACATCTGTAATGACATTAAAATGACATATTGTTGTCTGGGACATTTACCCTCAGCGTCATATGACTAAATTAGACGGGTGTTTGAAGAGCAGCCCACATTGTGGCTCTCCCATCGACGTCCGCGAGTCCCGATCCCGATCTCCATGGCTCTCCCGATTCTGATACCCACCGTGAGGCCTATCTCAGCCCGAGGGCCGGCTGGGCCCTGTTATTTGTCAGTCAGGCTCTGTTTCTCTGTGGGAAAACGGACCGCGGAAAGCCCATGAGGCCGGCTGTGTTCTGAGCCAGCCAAACTCCATTCGGGGCAGCAGAGAACATGATTTTAGTGGAAACATGTTTTCTGTATACAACGCTGACATCTTTCAGAGCAGGCGGTAATTGGAAAAACCTGAGATGGAAACGCTGGATGTAACAATGCCATACTGTACGCCACAGCAGAGCCTCCTCTGAAAATCCATTATTTCCTGGTGCAGTGCTTTTTGTTTTACATTTAGGATGCAAAACAAATTTCCGAGCCATCAACACAAATTGCCTGAGATGCCACATGCAAGGCCTCACCATTCAGCACAAAATCACCATTCAGTCGGAGACCGCAGAGAGTCGATGGGGACTTTTTAGTGCTGCACACTATTTATAACAGCCTGCATTTGGCATCCATTACAGTCTTCTATCAGTATCATGAATCAGACAGTGTCTCATTTACATAACGGTCTTGAGGATATTCTTGTCCTTATTAAGTATAAAAATAACAACTGCATTTTAAAAATACTTCCAAGAACAATTTACTCTTAGAAATTGCTAGTCAAACACACTAACAGAAACAAGTAGAGAGAATAAAGATGAAGACTTTTAGTGCCTTCATGAATTAAACGGTATTTTATTTACATAATAAACTTTGTCCTTTCTTTTTTTATTTATAAATATGATGTACTTCAAAAAAGATTTTTTTTAGACATTGCTAGTACAATATATATCTACTTATTTTTTTTATTTTATTATATTTTTCTTATATTTATCTGTAATAACTATTACATATAAATTACAACTATTATATATATATATATATATATATATATTCTTTTTTTCTTTTTACATGCAAAACTTTTAAAAAAGCCAATTTGGACTAAGATGAGCATTAAGCATAGTTTGAGATCTCTTCTGAGACACTAAAGGAGATGCATGTGAGTTTTCCAACCAAAAAAAATAAAAAAATAGAAAAACAGAAGAAAAAAAAACAGCGTAGGATTTGTTTTAAAGAAACACTTTTCACTCAGAAATTGCTAGTAAATTTTACAAAATACAAAGGAATGACAGTCTGAAATAGTATTATTCTTGTAAAATGTATATCAAGCGTGTTTTATTAACTTTTTTTTTTTGTTTGATTGTTTTTGACAATATTTTGGCATGCAAAAAAGGTCAAAAGGTCAAAAAAAGTGAGAAATTACTCAAATTTGAGCAAAGTTTGCATCTGAAAAACCAAAGGAGATGCATGTGAGGTTACGCCGAAAACATTCCACAATTACATTTAAAAGTATTTCCTTGTAAAACGCACTCGAGAAATCTGTTTTATGGTTGTTGTTATTTTCTCACAATCAAATCGTGCTGCCGTCTACGCTAGAAAGCAGTGAGATATAGCAGATCCGTCTGGTGTTTTTACTTCCCAACAGGTTTGGCCGACCAGGATTACGGTCCTCTGGAAATATTGAGCTTCGCCGACCTACCTCGTCTACCGCCAAGTGCTCATTTTTCACCAAACTACGTTAAAGTTGCTGGGATAATTGAAAGCTTGAGTCAGCAGGGTCTTATGAGGTTATAAAGCTGCTCCATCATCAGTGTCCCTCTAATGGCTTTCAAATGTACCGGCTGCTCCAGCAGCAATTTTCACATCAATTTATTGCATGTAAACAAGCTGTCGAGTCAATGAACTGTAAAACTCCACCGTAAAGATGGCCTTATACATCAGAGCGGGTGGAAATAGAAAGAGGGAGACATGGGTGGGTTGGGGTTAGCCAGCGACATGCTAATTTGCTCGAGCCACATGTGTTACTGTGAATGTGGGACGGGGTGTAAGACCTCAGAGACCTTAACAAGTTAATTTGTATGTTCCTTCAGTTTTTGCAAGAGATACGACCCGAGTCGTCGCCACATCTAACGCTTTATAGAGCAGCTAAATTACATATCATTTCACACAAAATATTCCCACGTCTCCTCGCTTTAGAAATGGCCTTCACATGGCCTTAGATGATTGAATAACACAAGACGTCGTTCACTGTATATTTGGAGATGAACACATCTCTTAAAATAACTGTAAACTCAAACTGCATTAGCAGAACAACCACATTTGTGAGCTTCTGGCCTCCAGCAGTTCAACCACATACAGTATAATGAACTGCTAAAATATCTGTGACCACAAACTCACACAAAGCGTGATAAAGCTTAACTCTTAGGCTGATGATACCCTGGGCAACTTTTTGAGCAATTTTTCTGGGCAAATGTTTGGGCACCCTTGAATTGAGAATGGTCATTTAGGTGTCTTCAGAAGTGAAATAGTGCATTCATTTCTGCACACTTGACTAGTCTATACCATGGAAGCCCATTTTTCGCCACTGAAAAAAAAAGAAGAAAGGTTATTGCAACTTACTTTCTCAGAAAAGTTCTGAGAATAGTCTTTTTTGTCTGCTTAAAATTGGACTTTATAACTCACAATTGTGAGTTTGCACCATGCAATTCTGAGAAAATGCCTAAATTGTGAGATAAAAAGTTGCAATTACCTTTTTTAATTTTTAATCCAGTGGTGGAAAAGGACCTCCATACTATACTGTTATTTTTTATTTTTTCAAAGCAAAAAATGTAGTTTTTAATTTATGCACAATTGATATACATTTCAAATTTACAATTATGCTTTTAGCAAACAATTTTATTCAAAGTGACATACAAATGAGCAATCCATACAAGTGATTAATTCAGTGTGTCTATGTGTTTATGTACACACACACACACACACATACATATACTGTAGGTATAAATAAATTAATTCATGTATGATTGTTTCCATTTGTTTAATATTAATTATATATAGTACATTTCTATAAATGATTTATTAGTTATGTAAATACATATAATTAACTTACTGTATTAATTTATTCAATATTTTATATATATATATATATATAATTTTTATGTAATTTTTTTTAGATATGATTGATCTTGATTAACTGTTGCCCAGCTCTGAAGAGTTTATTTGCAAAAAAAATATGTCTGTGTGTTAAAAGTCATGTTTTCTTGTTAATTATGTAATCATGTTTAACCATAAACAAACAAACAAACTAAAACCTATGCACAAAAAAAAGATAGGTTTTTAGTTTTAGTTTTTTGAGTGCACATCAAATTGAGCGCATTGCATTTTCAGGGATACAGTAATTTTTGTGCAAAATATACAGTACAATTATAAATTGTGCACACTGGAAACAGAACTTACAGCAGGCCATCGTGGCAGCATTCAGATGCGCAGTAGTTATACTCTAGGGCATTTGAAAATCAAGTGCAGTTCAATTTTCTAACATTTGTAACGTTTTAAGGACATTTGATAACTGCTGCCACTCGATATCTGTCTCCTAAAGCAAAAGCCGTCGAGAACCGCCGGTCTAGCATATCAGTGCACTACAAACCACAAAACTACAATTCTGATTTCACAAGGGCTTTTTTTTTTTATTTTAATTTTAATTTGCGTCCTCCAGATATTTTAAAATCCTCAGTCCAGTTTTCTCAAGTCAGTTTTCCATCTGTTTTCACAAGTGACCAGGATATAGTTTTTCACTTCCTTTTCAGGACAGTCAAATCTCATTTCCATAACAAGTTCATACGCTTTATGCTTTTCTGTATACAGCACATTGCGCTTTTTTTATCACTCGGTTTCTCACGGAAGAACCTAAAGGTAGATTTACACAACAAAGCGTATCTGGGAAAGGCTAATAACTTTGAAGCTTAACAGCCAATGTATAATATATGTATATACAGAGAGAAAGAGCATTTATTACGCTTCTTCATTTGTTTTTTGCACATCAGAGGCGGCATAAATCAGATAGAATAGAAAGCCGCAGTGGGTTGCTTCCCACCAGCACGCTCTCCTCCCCCCGTCCATCGCCTCGGGACCAAACCAGCTCAGTTTCTTCTCATTCCGTGCCAGAGATCCACACCGGCAATTTGACCTGTCAGCCGAGCCATGAATCAAACTGCAAAGGCATGATTAGTCACGTTGATTTATTAGCAACACGTAAGGCAGATTTTCATACAGACATGAGGAAGAGGAGAACACTTGGGGAGGGTGGGGACGGGCTCCCTAGAAAGGGCTCTAACCACATTAGCACTATTTAGTGTGAGAAAGAAGAGCATTTACACGGCTTCACTCACACACGACCAGAACAGAGTTGGTTGGAGTGGCATCATTTACTTATCCTTTGTTTTCATGGAGATTTAATCAAGTTTTTAGATCGTGTTTCCATTTAAATATCAATTCTGCTTCAGAGAAAAGCCATAGGTTTAAAAACAATGTGTATTTAAGGACATTTACTCTCATTTGAAGAGAGATGGTAACGCGTTACAACAAGGTTTCACCGGCACACGTTAGTTAACAGGAAATAACAATGACCAATAAATTGCATTGCCTTGATACTAGCTCATGCTAATCTCAACAGATACTAAAACATTATTAAAATTGTATTTGTTAACATTAGCTAATGCATTGTGAACTAACATGAACATTAACTAATAAAGATTAATACACAATATGCAAAAAATACATTGTTCATTATGAGTCCACGTCAATTAATGCAGCAAATGACACTTTATTGTAAGCGTTAACAAGAAAATTTAGTGCAACAAACACAAGTTCACAAGTACAGAGTTATGAAATCAATGTGAATATCATTTACTCGAAATTGATAAGATATATTTGAGAGCTTCCATTTGTTCCATCTTTTTTCTTCCAAGAATCAAATAAGATATCAAAATAGCATTAATGTATTCATATTTCAGCAAAAGTACAACAAATTATAGGTGAAAGAATTAAACAAATAAACAAAAATGACTTTACTGACATAATGCATTTCATAATCCAGTGGAAATTGTTGACACTTTTAACACATATAAGCATAACACATTACATAAGCTAAAGTTTGTATTGAATCACCATGTAATCTCAGTTTTGTTGCATGAAAAACATGAAATATTTTATAGAGAGAGAGAGAGAGAGAGAGAGAATAAGAGAGAGCTTATAGATGCAGAAACTATTTTCAGTATTGCTTATTCCTTAAAATGTTTTATTTTCATGCAGCATTGTCACCAGTGATAATAAAAAGCGCTCTGTGACTTTAGATGAATGTTCACGTTGTTTAAAGAGTGAGCACACTCTAATTCAACTATGGAAAAGCTGGACAATTGTTAGCATGAAAGGATATAATACGTTGGTATCTAAAGTTATTGTTTCGTTTTCAAAAGCATGACAGTTTCTCGTAAATAAACCGGCCGGTGATTCATAGAGCTAGTATGTTCCATCACACGTATAACACAGGACAGATCCGGAGCTCATAGGCCCTTCTGAGAAAGGCTTTTACTACGGTAGGGTCTGGATGTGCTCAAAGAGCATAATTATAAGTTGGGTCCTGTGGTTCCGCTGGGGGGGGGGGGGGCCACACAGAGACTCTGCCATATGCAGATGCACACTGTTAAAAAATTCAAAAATACTGTAAATTTGCAAAAGTTTATCAAGTCTGGATATAAAACAGCATACCTTAAAATGCCATGCTTAATTCACTGTGTAGGGTTAATTGTGAAATGTACTTGCAGTTTCCTAGTTAAAACTGTTTAAAACTTGTAGAAATATTTAGCATTTTATTACCTTAAATAAATACATGTTCTTATTTTATAGGAAATATGGATCCAGTCAAAGAATAGTCAACACGTTTCACAAAAGATATTTAAACACTCATAAATGGGTATTTGCATTTTCTCCATAAAACAGCATTATGCGTATGACTAAAACAAACAGAATTTTCCTACATGCACACATTCATTCAAACACATCAGCTCAGCACTTATAATTCGATCAGCGATCCTGCTTATGTTTTATTTGTTTGACATTTAGAACAGTGACTCGTGTGTGACCTCTTATAAAGCGTATTGTCCTCATAAGACAATAAACTCAAAACAAAACAATGATGGTAAACCCGGAGGGCATTTTTCATCAAACTTTACACTTTTAATACTTTTCATAGCTGTTAAGTGGAGCATATGGAGTTTGTTTAAATGAGACTCAACAAGGTATAACAGCGTTGACACACACACACACACACACACACACACTACTAACCTCTCACCCTGCATAACTTGTCAGGGCAGCTCCCTAAACACTACTTTAAAGAATCTTTTTAACGTCCTGCGTTAATGAGTGACACTCACAATCGGCTCAGCGTGAGCCAAGAAGCGAGATAATCACACACCAATTACCTGCCAAAACTGACAGCTTCTCTGACAAACTCACGGCGGTTTAATTAAGTCAGACTGCATTTCTACAGGCTTAAGTGTCCTTCAAATGCATAACAACAATATCAGAAGGTACACATTGAAAAAATATATGGAAAAATATGTTATTCCATTACTTTAACTCATCACTCATGTCTCTATCTATCTATATCTATTTTAGTGTTGTCAAACAATTAATCAAATTGTCAAATTAAAAAAGTTTTTTTTTTTGCATAATATGTTTGTACTGTATATAATACATACAGTATATATTTCACAAAAATATGTTAAGTTTATTTATTTATTTTTTTAAGTCAGCCATTTTTTCTTGTGTTTCTTGTTTTTCTTGTTTTTAAAAATGTCTTTGTAGTTTTTAATCGTTTTTATTTCAGCTTTAGACTTGTACAAGATCAAAAGAATACTGAAAATGAAATGTGTTGCTGTTTGCACACAATATGAAGCAGCACAACAGTAATGTTTCTTCAGCGGCAAATCAGCATATTAGAATGATTTCTTAAGGATCATGTGACACTAAAGATTGGAGCAATGAAGCTGAAAATGCAGCTTTGATCACAGGAAGAAACTACATTTTACAATATGTCAGAATAAAAAATCAAATCAAAGCTTTTGAAATTGTAAAAAGATTTCACAGTATTTCCAGTTTTTACTGTATTTTTCATCAAATAAATGCAGCCTGGGTGCATGTGTGTTGACATTATATATACAAATATATACAGTATATATATGTTATGTTCACATGAAAATCTAGTCTGATTCTCAAGCTGTGTTTAGCTGCAGGGTTGAACCCGGAAGGCAAACTCATTATAGTCAATATATATGTATGCAAAACGCCTCTGACTCATGAACACAGGCCCGGTTTTGATGTTGAACTCATCAGACACAGGGATCTTTCCCTGTCTTACTGTTTCCTCGTCATTAAACTGTTAACCTGTTCCAAAGAATCAAGTTATAAAAAAAATGTCTTGTTTTTATACTGACTCAAAATATTATACAAGCAAGCATATTTCTTGTTAGTGAAAAAAAAAAAAAAACACTAAACTGATATTTTACCTATTAAGCCTCCTGGCGGCCAATACAAGTGATTCCTGAATTATAGTTTATAGCGTGATCTTCGTCATGCAAATGAACAGCTTATTGAGATCTGTGTGTGTTAATAAATGTGTTTTAAACAAAACGTATATAAATAGCAATTAAATCCATTTTATTTCCTTCTAAATATATATATACATGCAAACATCTCAGGGGGTTTTGTTTGACTCATATTTATACTACATATTTGCTTTAGGCTGTCAAGACATTCCTTCGCTAACGATTTGAATCTTTTGAGAGAGTTGAAGGGAAAAGGCTGTTTATTTCATTTTTAAGAAAGTTTCAATCCGGATACACACCATATTTATAGGTTTTGTTTAATTAAATGGCACGTTTACAAAAATATTAGAAACGAACCAAATCAAATCCTAGAGCAGAAAAAAAAAAGGTGAAATGAAAGAAGCAGGGCATGATTGATCCAGTTTTAAGACGGAGCTGAGCTGTGCTTTGGCAGCGCGAGGCATGTGAGCTATTCTCACTGATGTGACGATCTGCCCCCGGGCTCTTTACGAGTAAATTCATCAGTGTCAACACAGCTGCAGGAAGACAGCTTTGAAGCAAACAGAAGCATGCTAATCATGTCAACACTAAAATACATGATTTTCAATTACAAAACACTGTTAGAACAAAATATGCCATCTGACCCCATAACTGTTGAACTGCTCTGCGTAAATAACAACAATGAGAAAGATGAGTCGAAAGTTCATTCAAATTTAACAACAAGTCAATTTCCGCATTTTTGAAACTTTATTACAATAATATGTACTTTGATGTCAACTGCCATAATTAACAAACTTATTTGTTCAATAAATTATTCATTATATATAATTACAAAATTATTAATAACACATTTTTAAAGGTGTTTATCTCGAGTCTGTGAATAATATATTGAGGATATATACAGACTCAAAATACTAAAGTACAAACATCAGATAATTGTGTATGATGGTAACTATAAATATATCATAACTTTTTGATTAGTAATACGCATTGCTAAGTACTTCATTTGGACAACTTTTTTTTTGCACCCTCAGGTCCCAGATTTTCAAATAGTTGTATCTTGGCCCAATATTGTCCTAACAAACCATACATCAATGGAAAGATTATTTATTCAGCTTTTAGGTGATATATAAATCTGAATTTAGAAAAATTGACTGTTATGACTGGTTCTCCTGTCTTGTATCTAATAATGTATTAGTATTATTATTTTTATTAAATAATTGTTACATAAAAAAAAAATAATAATCATCATTTCTAAATTCCAAACCTATGTAGTATTTTTTTTGTCTGTTTATAGTAAAATATATAGTGGAATAAATATTATGTAGTATTTATTTTTACAAATTGTTATTATTATTAATTTTTTTTTACTTTATTTATTTATTTATTTCTCTATATGGTTTTGGAACAACATGAGCTTGGGCACATAATGAAAGCTTTTTTTGTTGTTGTTGTTGCTTGTTTTGTTTGAACTGCTCCAGCCCTCGTCTTACCATCATTTCCAGCAGAATGGATCTGTGACAGTAAGCTGATTTACACCAGAGAAGAGAGTGGATGTTAAAGTTTAATTACCTGTCCCACCTGCACAGAGACCGTCCCACTCAGGAGGGGGGAGCGCTGTGGTGGGGTGTGGCGTCTTAGCCTGAGGCATCATGGGAAGTAAAGGGTTCGGGGTGGGGTGACCGCATAATCAGTCCAGTCAAGCCCTATAAAGAGAGTGAGATAGATTTCAGCTCCTTAACTTCGACATTCTTCATTTGATTTATGCAAAGGTGGAGTGGAAAAAAAAAGTTTTACAGCTCAGGTCAACCTTAAAGCCTTTAATTGTTTCATTATTATCTGAACTCCTTCCCATCCAAATCCACTTGCATAATCTCTAAAAGAGACGGCCTTCTTTTTTTATCCTTCTCTTTTCTTGGCAGAATCACACCTTGTTTTTGTTTCCCAGATTTCTGATGTCTATCAAAGTTCATCCGACTCTTCCTTTTCATCGCCACCCCGGCTCACCTCAAGTTTTGACATGCCGAGCTGCTCTTAGATCTTTCATGTCATATTGGGATGATCTGTAGGGAATCTGACCCCTGTTGTAGAAAGTGGCAGAGTCTTAATTGCCTTGAATGCATCGTGCTGGAAGAGCCCGGGGCCAAAATTCATTTGCATCCTGTTGGGCGCTCTATCTCTGCCCATTACGGCACACCTGCCAAACTGCAATTACCCTGTGATGTGGTTACCAGCCCTATTTTTCTTATTTCACAAGACAATTAAACCATGCATTCCTGACGCTTTATTTAAAAAAGTTCTCAGCTTTTCAGCATACAGATATAAAGCGGTTTGTAATTTACATTTACTGCGGACTTAATTTTGCAACTTGCAAAATCATTTGCAACTTGCAAATGCATTGCTCCTCTGGAAGCACACGTTTTGCGGCTTCTTCTGAAGATTTGACTAACGTTCGTATGTTTCAGCTCAAAACATGGCAGAGTTGTAAAGATAACCATGCAAAAGACATTTGAGCACAGAGATAAAATGGAGAACAAATCGAGACAAAGGTCTCTCTCTTATAGGCTTCATCTTAGAAAAAAAAAAGTAGATTTGCTAACATAGCAAAGTCGGCAATCTCAACATAAAGTGAGGTCAAAAATTGTTCACATTGTATGATGTTTTTAACAATTTATTTGGGAATTACTGTGTCAAATAAGTATTTGATCCCTTTATATTTGGTACAGATGCCTTTGTTAACCCTAACCCTATTACAGAGGTCAAACGGTTCCTGTAGTTCTTCAGTAGGTTTGCAAACACTGCAGGAGGGGTTTTGGCCCACTCCTCCATACAGATCTTCTTTAGATCTGTCAGGTTTCAGCTCCCAAGAAATTTTTCGAATTGAATTTAGGCTAGGCCACTCCAGAACCGTCATATGCTTCTTACGGAGCCACTCCTTGGTTTTCCTGGCTGTGTGCTTTGGGTCATTGTCCTGTTGGAAGACCCAGCCACGACCCATCTTTAATGCTCTGACTGAGGGAAGGAGGTTTTTGCAAATATGTCACAATACATGGCCCGGTTCATCCTCTCCGTAATACAGTGCAGTCGTCCTGTCCCCTGTGCAGAAAAACACCCCCAGAGCACGATGCTTCCAGCCCCATGATTCCTCTAAACACGGCGAATGGAGTTAAGACCAAAAAGTTCTACTTTGGTCTCATCACAGGACTTTCTCCCAAAACTCCTCTGGATCATCCAGATGGTCCCTGGCAGACTTCAGACGGGCCTGGACATGGGCTGACTCAAGCAGGGGAACCTTCCGTGCGATGCTAGATTTTAAACCATGACGTCTTAGTGTATTACTGATAGTCGCCTTGAAAACAATGGTCCCAGCTCTCTTCCAGCTCCTCCCGTGTAGTTCTGGGCTGATTCTTCACCATTCTTAGCATCATTGATACCCCACGAGGAGAGATCTTGACAGTTATCATTAGCCTCTTCCATTTTCTGACAATTGCTCCAACAGTTGTTCTTTTTTTTCACCAAGCTGTTTGGCAATTGCCCCTTAGCCCTTTCCAGCTTTGTGAAGGTCTACAATTTTGTCTCTTGTGTCTTTTGACAGCCCTTTGGTTTTGTCCTTGTAGCTACTTAGACTTTGGCTGATTGTGGGGTGCACAGGTGTCTTTATGACAGCTAACGACCTCAAACAGGTGCCACTAATTTAGAATCATGAGTAAAAAAAAAAGTTTTAAAAAGTTGTTTAAAAGTAAAATAACCAGTCTTTGAGGGTCAGAAATCTGGCTGATAAGCAAGTGATCAAATACTTATTTGACACAAAAATTCCCAAATAAATTGTTACCAAAATCACACAATGTGATTCCTGGATTTTTTTTTAAATGCACCTATCTGAAAATTGTAGACCTCTCCATGATTTCTAAGTAAGAGAACTTGCAAAATCACAGGGTGATCAAATACTTATTGACCTCACTATGTATGTTCATTTTAAAAATTAATCTAGATTAATCTAGATTAAAATGGCTCATTTGAATTCTGCCAAATGCATTCAGAATATGTGTGCTACCTAAATAATGACTAAAAGTAAAGCCCTATTCGGACGGGAATAGTTCCCAGAGGTGTTTAGCACTTGTTGGCCCCTTTGCCTTCACTCTGCGGTCCAGCTCACTCCATCACTCTCCTTCTTGGTCAAATAGCCCTTACACAACCTGGTTTTTGGGGTCATTGTCCTGTTGAAAAATAAATGACCCTCTAAGTAAACGCAAACTGGATGGGATGCCATGCTGGCTCAGTGTGCCTTTAATTTTGAATAAAATCCCAACAGTGTCACCAGCAAAACACCCCCACACCATCACACATCCTCCTCCATGCTTCACAGTGGGAACCAGGCATGTGGAATCCATCCGTTCACCTTTTCTGTGTCTCACAAAGAACCAAAGATAGTTGGAACCAAAGATCTCAAATTTGGACTCATCAGACCAAAGCACAGATTTCCACTGGTCTAATGTCCATTCCTTGT
>JAUCMU010000104.1:22292295-22303683 GCA_032275025.1 Enteromius treurensis | reverse complement strand
TGTCTTTTGACAGCTCTTTGGTTTTGCCCATGTTGCTACTTAGACTTTGGCTGATTGTGGGGTGCACAGGTGTCTTTGAGGCTCAGAAATCTGGCTGATAAGCTAAATAAATACTTATTTCCCAAATAAATTGTTAAAAAAAAATCATACAAAGTGAAACACACCTTTGCTGAAAATTGTAGACCCCTCCATGATTTCTAAGTAAGAGAACTCGCAAAATCACAGGGTGATCAAATACTTTATTGACCTCACTGTATATATATTTATATTTATTGTATAATGATACAAACATTTAATGCAATCCCAATGATGATTAAGAGATGTGCAAATAAACGCTCTTTAAAAACCGGATGATCATATTTGAACATGATTTTGTTTCAGTTAAGTGTTCAGTAAGTGTTCACCTCAAAACATTACTAACAATATCAGAGTTACTCTTGCATTAACTGTATAAAGATTTTACAGCAAAAGGACAAGCGAAGCACGAGCTGAAGGTGGATGTTGGTTCAATTACAACAGAAAAGTATGAAGTATCAAATAGACGATTTTTTTTAGCATATTTTTGATCATTAAATGTCTACATTTGATAATTAAATGTGATATATGTATTTAAAAGAGTATCTCCAGTTTTAATAAAGCCTCAGGCTCTCAAGAATACAATTTTTCTCTGGGCTAATTCAGCATCACACACAAATTTATTTGTATAAAAGTAGAGAGATATTATGATTGACTTTGTAAAAGATACGTGGCCTCCTCAGCGAGAGCCAGAGGCAGTTCTGTCATGAGACGAGGCAACCAGACCCGTCCTCTTCTCACAGATTCCCATCCGTTCTTCAGACAACAGAAGACAAGCAAACGCATCTGTCAGTCAAAATATGGGATCTAAAAAGTCAGCGCTGTCACGCTAGGATACTTAAACAACGTCTCACCTCGCTTCATTATATTACAAAGCACCTTCCCTGCTCTCAACGCAGCTGCCTGTTTGAGACACGCAAACAACAATCGTCTCCGTGTGCTTTGTTCTGCTGCATCATGCATTGTTTCAGGTATTCTCTCTAATTCAGAGCTAATTCAAGCGCCTTCTCTCAGCCCTCGGGACGTTTCTCTTCATATGCTTATCTGCTTGTTTAGGGGTAAATAAACACTAAAAGGGATCATATCTGACTGTGCTGCTTTGAGTTGACAGAGCCGATTAAAAAAGGGGTGGGTGAAGAATGAAAGAGAGCCAGGAGAAGAAAAGCTTCTCAGAACTGCTAGAAACAAAGATGATTAAAACATAATGGAGGGAAAATGTCCAGCCCGCCCCTCCTCATGTGCCACCACTTTACAAAAAAACAACACAAAAGCATACATGGGACAGAGGCTCATTGTGTGTTTCGACCAATCCTCCCCAGATGAGAGAACTTGCATGAGACGTGCTGCCTAAATCCAAAGCAAATGTCACTGTGTTTAGATGCTGCTTTCTTCTGCCCAGTTCTCTTCGTTTTTGAGGTGGATTCCTGGAGAATTCTAATCTATCATAAATTTTAGGACAAGCATTCCTAAAATAAGGTATAAGGAACATTCTAACATTATTAATATTTGATATGTTCTATATGTGTTATATGTTTATATATATATACACATGAAATGTTGAAAGGAAACATTCTTAGAACAATGTTCCTGGAAATCCCTTATGATGTTTTTTGTTCTTCCCAGAACTTGTTCAGAACTGTTCAATATTTTCAACATTTTCAAAATGATAGAATGGAAAGTTTCGGTAATGTTTGCGTAACTAGGAAGACACATTTTGGATGTTTAGAACACCTATACATAACATTCTAAATAACATAAGCATAATGGTTTCAAATTTGTCAAATGTAATGTTCCTCTAGCGTTCATGCAACTGAGAAAATCATTCTTTAAATATGAAAAACAGGTGTTTTAAGCTTTGAGAGAACATACAAATGTAACGTTGATAAGGTTTTCAAAATGATAGAATGGAATGTTTAACGATATTTTCTAACAACTGGATTCCCAAGAAGAAATGTTCTTAAAACATTACAAATGTTTTGAATGGTTAAGAAAAAAAATCAAAAATAACATATTCACAATAGTTTTAAAATGATAAAACGGAATGCTCCTCCTAAAAACATTCTTTCAGTGTAAAAATAGGGTGTTTTATACATTGAGAGAACATTCAAATGTAGCATTTAAAAAATGACAGAATAGAATGTTACTCCAGCGTTCACATAACTAAGCAGAAACATTATACATGCATTTAAAAATGCACACTTAAAACAATTTAGAAACAACATTCTGCAATGGTTTTAAAACGAACTAAACATAATATAACATAAACATAATAAAGAAAAAACTATGTTTCAGATATTAAAAAAAAAATTATTGTAGAAAGCATTGTTCCTCTAATTTTAGCTAAGAAATGTGGTTGATGCATCAAAAAAGGGGGATGTTATCATAAAATAAAAAAAATCATAACTTAATGTCAGCAAAATGTTCTTAAAATCTATCTATCTATATATCTATCTATCTAGCTGTATCTTCATAACACAGGCCTTCTGGCTATGTGCACATACAAAAAGAGGAACGTCTGACTAATTTAATCCTAGTTTTCTGCCGAAGGCCAAAGTTGACAGAAGCCTCTCTGACACGCTCTATATTCTTTAACTGCAACAGTCTTGGTTAATTATACTCTTTGGGCTCACCTGGTAACTACTGCCCCGAGGACGGTAGAAAGTGGTTTTACGCTTTATATAAAGTTTAAGGAAACGGGATGTGCCACGGCTTTCATCCCACGATCAAACACCATCGCCCGTTTCCGAACACATTGCTTGTATAAATTTATTTGAAATCGACTGCACAATGATTTGAAATGTGGAAGTTCAGCAACGCTCAACAAAAGCCATCACCTCCTGTCATAAGCCAATCTGGGCTTTAAAGGGTTGGTACCTTCACCCCACCTGCTCTCACTCACAGTAATTATAAAGCAAAAGAAGTGAGTAAGTTCCATTGTAAGGGAGGAGAAAAAAAGGCAAGGTAAGGCGAGTCATTATGTAGCTATGTGTTTATTGTGGGTTTTTTTTTTTTCTTTTGTGTGGGAACCTGTGCCACCCCCCAGACCCCTCCACCTTTACAGACTGAGGCTTGTGGGTAATTATCAGGAGATGGTGATCTAGGTGACCTGCCACACCCCACATTTAGTTTGGCATGTTGTCTGTGCTCCCTGGGTCGTGCCTGCTCGTCTATGCATGACAATAGGCCCGAGCAATGGACCCAGTAATTACAGGCCGGGACGGCTATTCAGCGGCCCAGCCTGAAACACTCTGTGAGGAGCAGAAGTCATACTGCGGCTGACCTCACCTCAATCATGCAAACAATCGGTCTGGGACAACCTTGGAATTCCCATTGGAGAGCCATTTGTAGCAGCTATTGTTGTGCTCACTGTCGTCGCCCCTTCAATAGAATATTTTATTGCAATTGTGTTGTTACACGTACCTTAAGGACCGCTTTATTTATGCATGCATATGTACTGGATTTTTTGTTGTTGTTGTTGTTAAATGAATATATTTAATTAGCAAGGATGCATTAATGTGTATAATTAAGTATAAACATCCCAGCTATCAAATGAATGTGATTATGAGATCAAAAGTAACAGTACATTACATTTTTTTTGTTTTTCTATTTCAAATAAATGCTGTTCTTTTTTATTCAAACTTTTTTCCTTAAAAGACCCTTTAAAAAAAAAAATGCATTACACTTCACAAAAACATAATGAAGAAGCACAACTGTTTTCAACATTGATAATAATCAGAAATGTTTCTTGAGCAGTAAATCAGGATAGAACGAGTGATTTCTGACACTGAATGAGTAATGATGATTGCTTGGAGTTACTGAGCCTTTTATCACAGAAATAAATTACATTTCAAAATATTTTCACAGTTATTTTAAATAAAAGAAATGTTCACTTTTGTATTAAATAAAGCCTTGTTGAGCACACACATGCTCCTTTCAACAGCATACAAAATGTCTTAAACTTTTAATATATAACGATTTAATATATATTTATATATATTTAAATGCATGTCACACTGCAGGACATGTTAATCTCTCTTATGCAAGCTGTCCTGTACAAGATATTTTAATTAGCTAAATGTCAATATGCCAGTGCATTTTCAGTTTGATACCAAATCATCAAATACAGCTGGTTGAAATAGTTGCCACTTGCATGCACTTTGTATAAAATGCAGTTAAAGTAGTAAAATCTCACCTTGTCAAAAGTGTTGTAGTGTAGTTCTGTAGTTAGTCGTGACCACTAGAGAGCGCTCTCATTCTCTGTGATGATGGTCTTTAGATATAAATGACTGTAATTGAGAACATATAAAGTGAATGTGTGTGTGTTTTTAAATCTGTACCCTATTGATAAAACTGACTTTGACAGGAACTCATTTAAACAGCCCATAAATCTAAATCAAGTCCATAGAAAGAGACAGCAATAAATAAAAAGAGATTATTTTTCATTAAGGCTGCTTAATAAAACAGACTGTTATATTATGACACAGGCCTGTTCAACATGTCTGCTAAAGGGGAATCTAGTTAATCTGGAAATATGATTACAGTTTGCTGCCCAAAGCAAAATTATTTTGCTCACAGATTATAAAATTTACAAAGTTCTCAGTTATCTTTCATTTAACTCAGATGTTGCTTTTAAAATTCACTGGAACAAATAAAACAGCGTACATGCAGTAAGTATATAATTAAGTATAAACACTAAATATTAAGCAAAAAAAAATAGTGTCAGAACTTTTCTGAGCACATGATGAGAAATGTTGGAGCGCGTTTTGAGATCTTGAAGACATTTGAGAAAAAAACAACAGTCTCCGTTTAATTACTTATTATTTCGAGTTTGCATTCGTGCTTTCACCAAACTCTAAATATGTGCATTCCTATCTTAAAAACATTCTCAATTAGCTTTAATTGGCACTGGAAGCGTTATCTAAAGCGCCAAGGCCAGATCATGTTCAATCCCATACACATCTAACAGAATACGGAAGTGCTGCTCACAATATCCATGTCTTGAGGTTATTCCAGACAGATAAACCCACGATTCCCCTCCGTACACGAGCGTTTGACAACCCTGAGCAACTTAACATCTGCCTCTGAGCCTCTCACAACCCATGATGCTCTTTTAATTAATGAGGAGGCTTAAGTGCCAACGGCTGCCTTATAACAACCCTTACCACGGCAGTAAATTAAAACAAATGTGAGTAAGCGAAGGTTGCCATCCGACTGTCCGCTGAGTGGAAATGACGGCCTCAACAAGGTCATCTTTAATTAATTCCCGCCATTTCCCACCAGGGCATAATGACGTAACCGACCGCACACAAAAGTCACTGTTACATTTTCAGTGTGCTATGTGCACTTATTTTTTTCTTCCCCTTTTTTTTTTTTACTTTTTAAGAATATACTACATTTTTCATCATTGAATTAAAATCATGGTACTTTGTCCAATTTATATACCATGGCATTTACATATTACTCCAACATATAGAATACCATGGCACATGTCTACAACACCATAGTAAAATGATTGTTTGCTTTGTTATGTTTGTAGGGGAATTCAAAAAATTATATAAATAAACAAATAAATATATAAGAAGCTAATTTATTAATTTAATAACATCGATATTAACTAATATTAAAAAGCCTTAAAATGTATATTTTATTGAAATACTTTATTATAACAATAAATATCCATTATAATATAAATGCATGAAAGTCTATATACAATTTAAATATAGTTTATATAAAAAAACTGAAGTCTTAAAATATATTTTTGATAAACTGTGTAATTAAATTAATATGAAGTCATTCATTTATTCATTGATTGATTCATTCAGAAATAAAAAAAATATTAATATTACAAAATAAAATTAAAACATAAATATAAATTCTAAAACTAAGAAATGTAAATATATCAAATGATTTAATTCAGAACAGTAATACCATGGTAATTTGTTTTATGAATAAATAATTTATATTACTTAAATAATAATAATAATAATAATATAAAATGGAAATCAACTTTCTCTGCAGATTTATATTTTTTTCTATATGATTTTTCTATATTTTCACATCACTGTACTCTTTACTAAGGCACAGTGTGTTGTGTAATTTCTTAAGAACAAGTACTGTGTATTTAAATAGGTTGAGGTTTGTGTGTGTGTCTGAACAAGTGCTGCTCGTCCCAGCTGCTCTGCAGTCACAGCAACACTAAACTGTCCCGTCTGCAGCGGTGTGTGTGGATCCGGGAGGAGTCGAGCTCTGGGAACTCACAGCACATTCAGGTTACACGAGGAAACCTGAGGTTCACCACACTCAAACACGGACCGCTCTTACACACACTCACGTAATAATCAGCGTACTGCAGAAATATCAATTTAGTTAAATAAGGCAGATGTAATGAGGTGCTTGATGACATGTGATGAGTTTGGTCACTGCATCTGTGAGAGAGTTTATCTCATTATTCTTTATGTTCCTCTTCTGCTTTAAAAAGGGCGGATCTGGAGCTGATCGTCGTGTTCTCCAGCATGATCTGAGATGTTCGTAAAGCATCTTCAGCTTCAATGCAAGAACAAAATCTGAGCATCTGCACAGAGAATCACATATTTGACTCATTTACATAAAAACAGTTCAGCCTCTGTAATATTTCTTACATTCTGGTTTGGTTGTGGGAACGTTATTTGGAATGTTCCGAAAACGTTATTTTAATAACGTTTAGTACTAACATTTACACAAATTTTAAAGAATGTTCCCTGGGTATTTAGTTTTAATTAATTATATTTCTTCTTGTGTTTTAAATCTAAACAAACAAACAGATAAAAATTAACCCTGGACTTCTTTTAATAAGTTAAATATTAAATTAATTGATGTGACGCTATTCATAGAATAGGGAGCCTTTGCACCAGTGTTACTGTAGTTTTGTGAGTAACATTTTGACATTTACAAAAGCTATTTATTTCAATTTAAATATTGAATATATATCTATTTATCCGTCTATCTATCAATCAATCAATCTATCTATCTATGAGAGAGAGGTAGAACCCAACTCTGATCTATTTTTTTATATAAAATAAAAAGTAAGTAGTCATGCAAGTAATCTGTGGTGTTTACTCACGCGCTGCATGTTGAAAACAGCATCAGTGTCTTGTTGTACATGTACACACACAGGCTCTTTTTAGTTCAAAGTTCTCGTTTGAAGTTCAAATTCTGATCAGCCTGATAAAAATGAAACATTCACCAAAGAGACTGAAGAAAAAAACAACAGCTCCTTCACCTCAGGGCAAGCACCCTTTATCCTCATCAATCTTCTACACTTGGCTTTGATCCTGTTTTAAAACGATTAGTCATTGGTTGTTTTCGGTTAGTTAAGTAGTTTAGGTAAGGTATAACGCTGTGTTAAAGTTAGAAACATCAACCGTTTCCTTATATGCAAATACACCAATAAGCAAAGTTTATATTATATCTTACATACTGTAGTTGCTCATGAAGACTCACGGATAAGCAAGCTTCAACAAAAGCAAGACGGCTGCATGTGTAAAGATGAACATTCAGCAGAAACTCACAGATCTGGAAGCAAACAGGGAAGATTCAAACACTCACCATACAAGTATGTTGTTTGGCTTGAAAGCTTCCATGTCAAACTCTGTACCTTCAGGCCTGAAGGCTTTAAATATGTGTATTCAGCTGCATCAACTGAAACATAGTTCCTTTCTTTATGCAACAGCTCCTTTCTGCTATATTTGCACATTTAGCACAAATGTTACCAGTTAGTTTACATAATCATGACATAACTGTGCATAGATAAGGCGACTAAATGATTCATAACACAAGCTACGTTTTTTTCGCATTGAAACGTGTGAAGAATCAATAAGAGGTTGAATGAAGAAAGACAAGCACCCTTATGATTAAAAGCATGGCAGATGTCTGTCACTGTGCACATGCTCTGAAGGATCTGGATGTATGCATGCACAAACAGAAGCAGTTCATTTGATGGAGCTTTACTGTAAACCAGACTGACAGTGAAACGCTTCATGAATAATCAGGGCAGTAGATCGGGAAATGAATGCTGCTCGGTGTATATCATACAGCATTTACATTTTTCCTACTAGATTTCAGATAATCTAATTTTAACAGTGCAAAATGTGTGTTTTGAAGACCACATGCATGTACAGTTTTTTTCTTATTTTAATATACACTATATAATATATATATAATATTAATAATACTTAAGAGTAACATTAATAATATATTTGTAAATAATAATAAATTAAAAAATCAATACATAAATATATATATATATATATTTATTTATTTATTTATTTATTTTTGAGGTGGTGACTAAGGAAATAAAAGTAAATCCCTGTTGATGAAGATGAACAGTATTTCTTGATTCCATTGAAGCTCAAGATGCTTTCAGAAAAATGATCTGAAATAATGCTGGTGAACATGATCGTCAGGTTTTGTTCATGGAGCTGCAGTGCTGCCATCACTAAAGCAAAAGAGACAAACCAAATACTGAGGCATTTTTCTATGCATGTTAAAGTCAGTTTAGAGTTTAGAGTGAAACAAACTGTTTAATGGGAATAAACATGAATAGATCACACTCCATGACATGCTTGGAGACGATAAAAAACAAACAGAACATGTATTTAAAAATACATAATAAAATTAGTATTATGTAATATTACGCAATCCTAATGGCATTTCTTTTTTTTTTCTTTTTTTCTTTTTTTTTTATTAGATGTTTTTCCAATAAACCTTTTACTCATATTATGATGAGATTATCATTTGTAAACAAGACTTGAACTGTAGATGTAACTGAGAAAATGCAAGAGAATTACAAAAAGCACATTTCTCAAACTCTCTCGTCTCACTGGGATGGAAACAATTAGCTGAGAACAAAGCAAAAAAAAAAAAAAAAATTAAGTCAAGAGGAAATGTTGAAAACATGAGTTTGGTAAATGACCTCATAAACACCAGCCTCACTACCCCCCTAACACACAGACACACACACACAATCCTCAACAGCTCCTTCTGAGCCTGCCATCAATATCTCTGTGCGTCCCCCCGTACGACTTTTCATCTGGAATTCATATGGGCTTCGTTTCTCCCCCCTCCTGCAATCCTTCCCCAAACTATTTCCTTTTTCAATTTCCAGAGGAAGTTGTTAAATGGTTCCTGAACCAAACAAGCTTTTTTTTTTTTTCCCCCTCTCATCGCTCTCACCCCCATCCCAGCGCTGCTCGACACCAACATTTACAGCCATTACCAACAACAACGCTCAGAATATTACATCGCATTTATAAGCCACTGAGTTTGCGTTAATGAGGGGAAAGCCATCAGGGGTTTTTCAAATAAAACCAGAGCTAGATGTTTACGAAGGAGTTTGGCCAAGACAAATTATATCTCTCTAGTGTCTCAACTGCTTCTCTGAGACACAAGGAGATTAAACAGAGAGAAAATTTAAAAGCTGGATTTCCTCCTAAGACTGAAGAGCTCAGAAAGCTCACTTCTGTTTTGGAGTCATGTCTCAAAGTGTGCTCCGAAACGAGTGCCTTTCACTTCCCCCACAGAATTTTAAGAGAGACAAAGTTGGAAACTAAATGAAACACAAGCTCTTTTAAAGGGGTCACGTGTGACCCTGAACCACAATACCAGTCAGTCATAAGTCAAAACTGAGATTTATACATGATCAGAACGCTTAATAAGTTTTTCATTGATGTATGGTTTGTTATGATAGGACAACATTTGGCTGAAAATCTGGAATCTGAGGGTGCAAAACAATCTAAATACTCAGACAATCGCCTTTAAAGTTGTCTAAATTAAGTTCTTAGCAATGCATATTACCAATCAAAAATTAAGTTTTGATATATTCATGGTAGAACATTTACTAAATATCTTCATCTTTACTTTTTTATTTTTATTTTTTTAATGATTTTTGCATAAAAGAAAAATGTAGCATTTTGAACCATACAAAGTATTTTAGGCCATTGCTAGACATATACATATTTTTATGGTCCAGGTTCACATACGACCAAGCTAGAATATATTTTTAGTGTAATGCAATGTGCTAACACAGTGTAAGATTAAAAAAAAAAAACTAATTATTTTACACAAACCATACATTGTCTCAAGATGTTTCCAGAAGTATTGTCCTTCATTTTCCTACAGAATTTTCAAACAAACAAACTCTAAAACAAAGTAAGAACTTAGGTACTCTATAAAAGAGTTACTTTTAAATAAATATATTTTTCCTCATAAGAAATAAAAAAAAACAAATGATCTCTCTTTGATTTCTCAACTAATTTTTCTGGACAGCGGTGAAATTACACGGAGATGCTGTTTGCTCTTCTAAAACCCCAGAAAATTTCACAAGGTTCCCCTGGAGTTCCTGAAAAGATCTCAACAATGTCTCAAACTGTGCTCATATTTGCAAAAATGAAATCAAAGTCTACAAACGAAAGCCAAACGAAAGTTCTCCATAGGAACCCAAATATTTCTCATCAAATGTTGATCTTTTATCTATATACCAGGGGTGGGGGACACTGGAGGGCCACTCTCCTGCAGAGTTTAGCTCCAACCCTGAAAAACACTGGGAAAAAAATACTTAACTGCATCCTGAAGACCTTGATTAGCTACTTCAGGTGTATTTGATTAGGGTTGAAGCAAAACTCTGCAGGGACACCGACCCTCCAGGATCAGCGTTCCCCACATCTGCAACTATTGAGTCTACTTGGGACTATTTTTGTATCACCAACATAATTTTAGGAGAAACATCTGAGACAAAGTTAATGCTAAAATGAAACAAAACTGAGAACTGCTTTAGACTTCTATTAAAGAGTAAGCTCTGAGAATTTCTTCTTCTGCCCACTACTTCTTCTAACCTGTTGATTTTTCACCTAAAACCCCAGTCATCTCTAAAGTTTCTGAAAATATCTCAAAATCTCAATATGTTTTCAGATTTGCCATATTCTGCAAAAAAAAAAAAAAAAAAAATCTGAGATCTCATTCTGACCTCAACATTACTCATCAAATGTTCTCTTACTGGATCCCAACTACTGACACATTTGAGTCTGCTTTAATATCTTCAGCATCATTTTAGCAGAAACATCTCAGAAAATGGTGAAATGGCTGAAATGAGAATTCCTTAAGACATTTGAGTTATTAAAGAGCGTTCAGTAAGCTCTCAGTAATATCTGACTTAATTATTCCAGACAGCCATTAAATAATATGGGGATCATTGCATCCTCTGAAGTTTCAATACAGATCTCAACAACTGTGCAAAGATTTGTCTGCAATCAAAGCTGAAAGATCTCATCTGTACTCAAA
>JAUCMU010000104.1:22223627-22292195 GCA_032275025.1 Enteromius treurensis | reverse complement strand
AAACATTTCTCATCAAATGCTCTTTTGCTGGACAACAATTACTGACACATTTGAGTCTATTTTTATATCTCCAACAAAGTTTTAGGAGAAAATATCTGACACAAAAGTAATACTGAAATGAAACAAAACCAGGAACAACTTTAGAGTTACTAAAGAGTGCCAGCAATATCTTGTCTAATTTTTCTAGACAGCAATGAGATAACGTGGATCACTGCTGCCGATTTTTGTCCTGAAACCCCAGTTATCTCCTCTACAGTTTCAGAACAGATCTCAACAACTGTGCTCAGACCTGTCAGCGCCTGCCATCAAAGCTCCAAGAACTCAAACATTTCTCATCAAATGTTCTCTTACTTTACAACAACTACTGACTTGTCTAAATCGATTTTTATGGCTCCAACAGAACTGCAGAAAAAACATCTGCTAAGTAAAAGCAATTGTTCTCCAGGAGTATTTACAAACAACTCCGCAATTGTTAATTCCTTCCATCTATAATGATGTTGCAAAGTTCAAATGAATATTCTCTCTGCAGAGCTCTCGTCTCTCGTGTTTGTTCTCGAGGGCACGTTGTTTTGAAGGACGCGGCGTGTTTTCTTCCACCATCCCATGCCTTCCTCTCCGGTCCGTGGCCGTAAACCCTGCTCGGGGGCGGGGTAAACCCAGCCCCACCTCCCTTCGGCCCAGCTGTGGCGCGAGGCTAGTGAGGCTAGCGCTGGAGGTGTTGAGCAGCAGGTCCTCACAGTAAGCTGTGGTGACAGGTGTCATTGGTGCACACACCCGCTGCTCTGACGACTGTCCCTCTAGCTTACGATCCCACGCACGGCACTTTTCACAAGTCATGAAAACACAAACACACACAGACACTAATGTACCTGGAGGCTCTGGACTCCTGCTCTGGCGTCCCACACACGCCTGCTGCCAACTCCACTTACGTGACGAGGACGAGAAAATGGTCACAGTTACCACGGTAAATCAGAGAGAGCCGCTACAACCAGAGCTTTACATTTCACGATTATGAGTAAATTTGCTACTTCGATGTAGGTGGTTGGCAGGGTGTTACTACGCGGTTTCTCAGTTGTTCTGAATGTTTTTATTATGTATCCATGTGATTTCCAGGTTGTTTCCAAGAAGTTTTGTTGCTATGCTGTTGCAAACCTGTTTTGAGAAGTTTTGCATGTCACTATGCGGTAACCAGGGTGTTGCTATGCAGTTGCTAACATGTTTTGAATGCATCTAGTATGTTGCTAAGTGGTTGCCATGGTGTTCTGATTGTTGCTAAGGAGTTGTTAAGACGCTCAGGGTGGTTTTTACTGGACTGCTAAACTTTGACACGTATCATTTAAAGCAATTCAACTACAGTCACCTGTTTAAAAAGTAGTCACTAGTTTTGAATATGTTAACTACATTAAATCTATTTCTTTTAAATGTGTGTATATTTAAGAATAAATAACATATATACTTACACACGAAACACTTTCAGATGTAGTAAATATATATTTTTATTATATATTCTTTTTAATATAGGACTATGAAAATATAATATCATTTACTACGTTTATTAACTGTATTTCTTAACACACACAAACATGAGATATTAGGCTTAATGAAATACATTGTAGTTAGCAACTTTTTATAGCTAGTGACTACTTTTTAAAAAGGTTTGTTTGACTGCATGACTGAATTGCTTTAAGTTATGAGAAGATTGACAGTTTCAAAGTAACATCTTCAACATTGATGTTCCCTCAGAAGGCAGCTGTCCATTTAGGCAGCACACAGCTCGTTTCTGTCTCTTTGAACCTGTCCTCAGCTCTATTCAGTCATTTTGCTGGTGTGTGTATCACAGCCTGGGTGTGAAGAGGGTGTGTGTGTGTGTGTGTGTAAAGGCTCACAGTGGGAGTCCAGGTTTGGCTCCGTCCATGCGGAGCAGCCATTAGATCATGATAATTAGCTAGTGCATCTCAGTGGGCCCTCGGTAGGAGATCAAATGCTTCTCAGGACACTCAAACACACACACACACACACACACACACACACACACACACACAGAGCTAATGAACACAAGCACCCAATTCTCCTCCTTACCTCATTCACACCCTCCACCAGGCGCTGTAAACGCTCCGTCCTCACTCCACCTTTTCACACGGCTGTCCGTGGCGTTATTGGAGCACCAGCGGTGCGAGGACACAAAAGCACAGTGTTTATTTAACATTCCTTTAGAACTGGGCTGAAAAACGCCTGTTTCTCTATTAGGCCTCCAATTTAATTCTCCTTCCGTTCTCCTCAGGTCGCAGCGCCTTAGAAAAAGGAACAAATGAAACCACATTTAAAAGCTTATGTGAATATAAAGGTTGTATATTGGAAATAAATGTTAATTATAATGTTACTACTAATAAATCTGACAGCAAATGTCACAAATACTTTTAGTTCAAATAAATGTACTTTTTTTTGTACTTTATATTATTTAAAGAGAAATGTATCATAATCTACACAAAAATATGAAGCATCGCAGCTGTTTTTAACATTGATAATTATAATAAACGTTTCTTAAGCAGCAAATCAGCATGTTCCAATGATTTCTGACAATGAAGACTGGAATAATGATGCAAAATAAGTAGCTTTGCATCACAGAAATAAATTACATTTCATAATATCTCCATGTACATGTGGAAAATAAAAGATACAGCATGGTTGTGTGAAACGTACGGTGGCTGAGAGAGCTCAACGCGCTGCATACTTCATAAAAAACGACAACATATTAAGAAAACATCTTCATCATTTTGACAACACAGGCACTGCAAAAACAGAAACGCTGCAAATAACAAACAGTGACGAACCCGTCTGAGAGTAACTCTAGCTAACATAGCAATAAAATAATGTTTCACAGTTAAGTGTGTAATTCGTCAGATTAGTCTAATAATATCCAAAAGAAACTCACCTTTTAGTTCAGCGAACACATCTTTGCATGTGTTTTTTTCTGTTTGCATGTGTTTTCTTAAGTTTGTTGAGCTCTCTTGGCCACCGTAGAAACATCCTTCTTAATTATCATTAACAGCAGCATTAATTATAAGACCAAGAGCATAGCCTTTTTTTTATTCGTAATGACAGAAGTAACTGCTACAAACGTTTTGAATTAGTGTGTTTTGTGTATAAATGTGCACAAACAAATAAGAAAAAAAGAAGCTAATGGCATGGCCTGTTTCATATTATTTTAGCGTGCTGCAAGTAATCTTGCATCTTGAGAAGAACCAGATTCACTGCTCTCTTGTGCAACGTGAGAAAATCAGACACAATGCATAAGGTTCATTTGTTTTAATGCATTCATGTTCACTGTTTTTTAATTAAGACACTTTGTGTCCCACTAATTAGTGTCAGATTTAAGCAAATATTGCAGCAGGAGACAAAGCGCCAAGTGCTATGATTTTAATATTCGTGAGAAGAACTGCAATGACGTTATGACAAGTTGCTTTCTCACCAAACGAGTTCAGGCCATAAGAACTAGGAGTCAATGACGTTTGACGTTAAAATGTGCTTCCTCCGAGAGCCGAGCAAGCCTAATCCCAATGTCATTTGCATTTATGCAGATTAATCTTCTAATCTGCATGTCTCGCTAATGAACAAGACAGAAATTCTGTGTGTGTGTGTGTGTGTGTGTGTGCAAGAGAAAGAGAGAGAGAAAGCTCTTGGTTAATTAGCAAATCTTTGCTTTGGATTCCTAAAGGTCAAAGTGCCAGAGGCTTACATACGCTTCCTATAACATGACAAGCTAGAAGTGACAAGTGCGCTGACAGCCTGTTCTTTATTTTCTTTCTTTTTTTTCTTTTTATTCTTTCTTACAAGATTGCAATCTGGTATTCAAAGCATGCAATATGTTGCATGCAATAAATTTGCTTGATCAAAAAAATAAACATTTTTGCAGTTGACATGTCATAAGACAAGCTGTACTGCATATAAAAATATTAAACAAAAACAAACATGCATTAACGATTTGATTAGTTACAACACAGGACTACTTAAGTGAACTGCAAAATAAGTTAAAATAAAATATTAAATAAATAAAATAAAATTGCCAAAATATTATATTGCAATGAAATGACCACAAAAAAATAATAATAATAATTATAACATGGTCCAGCTCTCCCCTTATAAATTCATAAAATATTTGCGCTGACATATTTCTATATTGTTTGTCCACTGTTTATGTACAGAATTAGATGGGTTATAACTGAATAACAGGATTTATGTTAAAACAGCCCTAAAACTAGGCTTCTGGTGTTCTGTATTACTTAAGGCCAAAAAAGCATCATATTGCATTGCAAAAAGTGAATATCTTCCTCAGTAATTTCAAAGATGACAAGCCTCGTTTTCTGAAGAAAATTCTAGATTAAGTGTTTATGCTTAAACAAGAACAAATATTTGCCAATGTGGTGTTTAACCTTGCTAATTAAGCGGATTTTGAAGGAGCCCATTGGGAGGTCTTGTTTTAAACATAAACTTACTTCATTTTGATCAGTTTCACAGAAAACAAGACATCTTACTTAGATTGTAAAGAAAGTGTATCTGGATTTAAGAATCTTTAAACAATTATATCCGAAAACACAACAAAAATACAGGGGAAAATCATCACTTGTTAGTACTGTGATCAGACTGTAGAGTAAAAGTCATTTTAATATACTTTTTATTTTTTTTGGGTTCTAATTATTTATTTATTTATTTTACTTGCAGATTTGATTAAAGCACACTTTGAGATATTGTCTCCAGTGTTTGGAGCAGTGGCACACGTGAGGATGCGCTTCATAATCAAATCCAGATGAAACTGACATTTCCAGAGTAATTCCCTGATTATCCCTGGCTCCAAACACACACAGCACTCATTTTCCCTGTCCTCGAACAACCCTCCTCAAAAGAGTCCACACGCAAACTCTGCAGTTTATATCACCTTCAAAGGAAGAAATGTTAAAGGGAAAGTGCACCCAAAAATTACAAATTTGACATGCATTTACTCTCTCATGACTCTCTGTAGGACTCATCTCACTTTCTTTCCTGCGTACCTTTTATTCTGTGGAAAAACTGTTTTAATTACAGTCATTCTATGGAAAAAAAAAACTAAGAAAAGTCCAAATAAATCAAATGTAGTAAATTTTACAATAAGGGTAAATAAAAGCTCACACAATATGACCATTTTGTCATGCGTATATTGATCCCGTGTAAAGTCAGTTTTAAGTAATTAATTTTACAGAGCAAAAAAACAAAAACAACACTCAGAAATAAAAACTATATGAATATGAATATGTAATACAGGTTACAAGGGAGTGAGAGTAAATGATGTACATTTTTTCATGCATTTACTCAAACCAAATGGATTTTTTAAATAAAGAAATTAATAAAAGTAAAGAAATAAATACTGTGTTTTATACAAACAAAAAAGCTAAATAAATAACAAAATGCTATGTTTTTTTGCAGATGAAATATCACAGTATATTAGATAATAATGAAGTACATTTTCTCAAAATACACGGCTAAGCATGTAATAGCAAATAGCACGGCTAATTTGTAATTTTTGGGTTTGGTTCTACATAACTAAACCCTGAATAATGTGCTTTTTTTTTTTTACGTAAAAATGCAAAATCCATAGCTCAATCATAACTTGAGTTATTTAAAATCGAGAACTAGGATCTGCTCTGCTAGCGTCTTTCTCGCGCTGTCACGGTCAAAGGAATGTTGTGTTTGTGATTTGATTGACAGCTCTGACAGACGCGTGGTGCTGGTGGCATCAGACGGTCAGAGAGAGACAGTGACCCTCAGGGCCCCTCAGAGACGCTCAGGCAGTGTGTCTGGACGGAGAGCTGTCAAAACTGAGCTGCTCCAATTGCTTAATAGACAGCTGACAATAAGAATAACATCTCAATAAATGAACGGAGCAGAATAATTTGCAGTAATTTTGTTTGAGGGCCTTCGTAGTAACACCATTACAAATGATATATGTGTACAAATGCAATGTGCGTATATGTGTTCAAATACAAATATATGTATGTATGTGTACGTATTTACTGTATATTACACACAGAGAATGATGGTTTAACAGTTGCTTCTACTAAATATATTTTATTTGCTGAGTGTAACCTCTATCATCTCATTCTGACACAAAGATATGGCAATTATTTATTTCATGTTTTATGTGATGATGAAAACAAGCGATAAGTGCACAGAGGAGGAACATCTAATTAACTCATACGTGTAAACAACAAGGAAATCTCAAAGGAAGTGGGAATTCAGAGCCATATCATGAGCTAAACATCTCGCTGCACCTCACACATTTCCTGAACATACGAGATTTGAGACATCAATAAATAAGACTACATGTGTTGGCTATACTGTAAAAGACTGTATAGGTTCAGATGGTAGTGATATTAGGAATGAATGAATGAATGAAATTCAACTTATGTGTTTTATTTATTTATCTCATTTTTTCTGTCATAAAATATCAAGGTACATGAATACACAGTATTTAAGTATGCATTCAAATACCACGGTATTACTCTTTTCATAACACAAGACTAATCTTTTTATCCATTTCCAACAACCGTGAGTCATTCCGCTGTTAAAAGCGTGATTATCATTTTATACAAACATGCACGTATATTCATGCTGTATGTTTGCACACGCATGTTTTTTGGGGGTTTTTTCTCTCCAGCTATCTTGCTTCATTAAGGAGAGTTTCTACCTGCGCCGAAGACGGCGAAACAACAACCGTCCCAAAACTGACAGGCAGGATTTCAAGAAGCAACAGATAAGATTCAGCATATGGATTACATGTTCTCTGAACACACTTCTGTCTTCGCCTCGGGATTTCAGAGTTTACAAAGCGACAAAAGCCGCCCTCTGCACACATCCCCACTGACAACATTTCCCACAATGCACTGAATCCCAGTCGCTGAACCGTGAATCTGGTCTGAAACAGCTCCTAAATGAGCGACGCACGATGGGCATATTTCAGAACTCAAATTAAAAGCGATCCATGAGCGAGTGACGCACCGTGAGAGGTATGCAAAAGGTGAGCGGTGGAAAGTCTCCTGGAAGCAGCGTTCCTCACGCCTGCGGTAAACAAGACAAGTCGCTGCAGGCTTGAAGATGTTCATGCATGACAGGAGCGAAACACTTCACTATTAGCACTGGAGCTGCACTTGATGAAGTTTAGCCGCACTTACTAACCTGCCGTTTGTGTGTTTTCCTAACAAAATGTGTTGAGTTCAACTTGGCTGACAATTTGTTTTAGAAAGTCTTTTAGTATGTGCGCTTCTGGACGAGAAAAAAACACGCAAGCCATCCCGTCTGTTGAGCTGCGCTCGTAAAACTTTAACAGCTTGATTCATTGGCTTTTGGTTGCTTCATTCTAACGCCCAGCAAACAAGTTTTCTACATACCTTCACTTTTTCTTATGTGTATAGAACTTGTTATCTATTTCACATGCACTTCTGTTTGTAAGTTTGGTTGTTTTTTAAAGAAGTGTCTTAAGTTCACCACATGTTGCATTTATTTCTTTAAAATACAGTAAGATTGTGAATTACTATTGCAATCTTAAATATACGTTTTCTATTTCTGCAATCAAAGCTGAATTTTCAGCTTCATTACGGTCACATGATCCTTCATGAAGAAACATTTCTAATTATCATTAATGATGAAAACAGTTGTGCTGCTGTATATATTTCAGCAAATTGTCACAGATTTCAGGGTTCAAAGAACAGCACTTACTAGAATTAGAAATATGACCAGTTTAGTGCAATTTCATTTTAGTAAATAAAACTCAAAAGTTAAGAATCAAATCTTAAATCACATCCATGCATACACAGAACTGAAATTCAATGCAAAGCTGAGAATCGTTCTGAATAGAATTGTGCGATTCCGAAAGATTCCCACCCCTGCTAAAAAAACACACCCCCTTAAACCAACCATGGGAACGCAAAGCAACATGCTAAAACGTCTCAGAATATCACATGAAGATGATTTTTTTTGTTTCCTTTTTGACTTGGGCCAGTTTCCAGCCATTTTCCAGCAACGCTTGATTCTTCATTCTCCCTGCAAATCATAAGCAAACACTTCCTGATACTCACACGAGCAAATTCTCACACCTGCCTGGAACGCTCCTTCCCATCACGGGACGCTATTATCATCAACGCAACCCCACACCTTCCCTAAACACAAACTCGCCCCCCCCCATACCCCCCACCCCCCTTGCTCCTCCGCAACATGCTGTCCTTTGATGAGGAAAAAACTAGCAGTAAATTCCAGCTCTTTCTGCGAGCTCCTTCTGCGATTAGCGAGGTTAACAAGCTTCCCCGGCTTAAGCTAATGAGAAGCGTCTATACGCAGGGGTCACTGCGGGGCCCCCTTCCTCGGCTCCTCGGTTTCTCCTCCATTATTTGTCCTCTCTCTCCACAGCACCGGCCCTTTCTCCATCCTGCTGGGGACAGATGGGGGTGCTCATTAAGACAGGATGTACCAATGCGCTGTAAACTGCTTTTTTCCCCTTTTTTCTTTTACTCCCTTTTGCTTTCTCTCTCGCTCTCTGAGAATCTTTGGTCTGCTGGAGATCAGTTGCAGATGTAGAGGGACTGAAAGCAGACACACTGTCGGCCATCGCAGAAGGAGCCTCGCGGATCACCACAGAGAGGAACAAACATCTAAATTTACACAGGGCTGTGTGCCACGGGACAGTCGGAGAGTCCATGGTTCTTCTTATTGAGTTGGTTTTATGGTTCCCTGGAGAAAGTTTTACAGTATCGTCCCTCGAAACTCAGAATCGCATCTATTTGGTAACCATGGCGACTCCAGTTAAGTTCTGATTTAGAACACTGGGAGATATGGAGAAATGTATCATTCCATCAATTGCTCTCTGCAGCGAATGGGTGCGGCCGGAATAAGAGTCCAAACAGCTGATAAAAACATCACAATAATCCATAATATGCTGTATGTCTATAAGAAAAAAATGTAACTTAACCTCATTATTTCTAGCTAAAAAGAGTCCATAATCCACAATATTGCTTGCACCATTTAGAAGTCAAAACAGTCTATAATAGACCTAATATGAATATGTTAGTGGATTTTTTTAAGTTTTAAATGATATCAGGGATGGACTTTTTCACTGGAGGAAGGATTATTATGGATAATGCCAGAGGCAGCGGTTTAAAGTTAATGATGAATTAACTTAACGATGAATTTGAGTGTTGCAAACAGCTTTTGGCCTTACTAAATGTTAACTGATGGACTACAGTGGTTTGGATTACTTGTGGATTATTGTGATGATTTTATCAGCTGTTTAGACTCTCATTCCGACGGCACACATTCACTGCAGGGCATCCATTTGTGAACAAGTGATGGAATGCTACATTTCTCCAAATCTTTTCTGATGAAGACATAAACTCATCAACATCTTTTAAGACCTGGAAATATTTATTATTTGGGTGAACTATTTCCTTTTGAAAAAATTCATCAGACTGTAAAAGTCTTTTAACTGTAACTTCCTTAAAAAAAAAACTGGAGGGAACAGAACAAGTTTTCTACACAGACCCCTGTAGCATATCACCTGTCAATCAGCAGCACACTGACTGTGCACAGGAGCCAGAACATGCCTCAACCTGCATCTGTGTGCATGTGTCATACATTTACATGTAAGAAATGATCATGCTTCATGTTGAGCAAGAGGAAAAGATCCACATCAACGCAATTTGCAGACTTATGAAGGCATCTGAACATGGACGTGTCATGTCCAAAATATGTTTAGGATGATAAGATTGACTTTATTAATCCCACAATGGGGAAATTCCTTTGAAACAGCAGCATTAGTAGAAAATCAGTTTACCAGGATCCATAGGATCAACAAATAACAGTATAAACAATATAAACAATTTAGCTGTAAAAAAAACAAAGAAAACATTCACAGTGCTGATTATATGAATGTAACAAAGAAAGGAATTGAAATTGTTGAAATGTGTGCACATGTATGTTTACAGTACATATAAGTGGGGATTCAATGCTTTCAGTTCTTGAATTATTCTACTTGAACTTATACTAAAGTCACCTCAAACAAGGCCAGTCACAACCCAGAGGATATCTGAACAAGACATACTTTTATGCATGGGGGAATTGATTGGATCCTTAAAAGTGGATGTTGCAACCACAACGAAACCTTATGATTGGGAATCCGTTGAAAACGTAAGCAATTTGCGTCTTCAACATTTCCCATGCAGAGCAAGTTACTTGATTTTGATAAAAGACAAACTTCTTCCATTAAAATGGCTTGCACTGCTAAACTGTGCACAATAAGGTACATATAATGAAGTAAATAAAATCTGTTTTGATTCACCCCTTCAAAAGAAAGTATATGGAATAAAGAGCAAATAAATGGTGTTTTCACTAAACATAAATACAATATGAAATATTGTATTTATGTATTTTTGATATAAATACAAACAAACATGATTTTTTTGTAGAATATTTTATAGATATTTAATCGAAATATTGGTGCTGAAAAGTAGACAAAATTTCCATATTATTTAGAATTTGCATTATACAGAATACATCCAATTACATATTCACACAGTGCCATACTGTGAATTTCTGAGGTCATGCAGCTGAAGAAGGGTTGCATGTATGTCTGTGTGTTTCCCTTTCTACTCACATTAAACTCATGAGCTGTCGCTGAAGGCAGGATGTCTAACACGATGGAGGACAATGCAAAGAGAATAATCAGGACAGGGCGTAATGATAATTCAATTAAAAGGTCCCCCTCCTCACAGGAACTTGAGAAAGCTTCTGTTTAGATCTAATTGAGTGCACCTCCTACGGCAGGAGGCGTGGCTACAGTCCTGAGGGAGGTTCAGTTAATTTACTAATTAATCTTCACAAGACTCATCTGCATGGCCAAAGGGGAAACAGAAAGATGGATAGAGAGAGAGAGAGATAATAAAAAATGAACTGTTTTCTATTTCATTGGAAGATTTTAACCTTCCATGTAGGGCTGCGGTTCAAATCCTAGTTAGAGGCCTACCTAGACAGCATTTCATGGAACCAATGCAAGAACTCTCGATGCAAAAAAAAAAAGTAGGCTGAAACATCGTGAAATCAGTTCTTTTAGACAAATTATAATGTCATTTTCATTTCAGGTTTAGTGGGGGGAAAAAAATAGAAAGTGTGGGGATTGAAAATAATAGATAATAATAGCAAAAAAAAATGTAGACAAAAAAAAATATATATATATATAAAAATTATCAAACATTTCATATCAGGGTTATTCAAGTTTAATTTAAAAAAAAAAAAAATATATATATATATATATATATTTTTTTTTTAATCTGTAATAAAAAATATATATATTTTACCCAATATGTGTAATGTTTTTTTGTTTTTTGTTTTTTTATCACAATGCCTAACATTATTCCAAATCCTAGATCCTTCCTAAAGAGATTTCATTAGCTATAATGCTGACTTAGAAGGTAGCTGTCTATGTAGGGAGTAAAAAGTAGAACTAGGTTCTGGTCCATTTTAAGCCTTACTGGCAATTAAACAAAGATTCTGAGACATCCAAACTACTCTGGTGGTAAAGTTCCTCATCGTGTTAATCCTCCAAAAGTGTAACCAGCCTGTCATACTCCGTTACACTTTAACAGAAATAGTGTTTTATGGTGTGCAATGACTGCTCTGTGCTGATAAGAAGTGTGTGTGTGTGTGTGTTCTTCAGGGTTACAATGAGCTCTGGGGAAGGACAGCAGTGTGTGTGACAATGTGACACTCACCGGAAGAGACAGCGATGTAATTTGCCCTTCCAACACCACAGGCTCTTGCATAATATGCCCCCCTTTCACTCACAGAGCGTAAAAGGGCTTTTATGTCGGACATGGTAGCTGTACATTTAAAACAACACAAAGATATGTTCTGTTTTTTGAAAATTTGGGAAAAATAAAAAAAATGTAACCTAAAAGTTTACCCCCAAAAAATTACATATACTCGACCTCAGACCATCAAAGATGTAAGTAAGTTTGTATCTTCATCTGATTTGGAGAAAAGTAGCATTGCATCACTTGCTCACCGATGGATACTTTGCAGTAATGATGTTTTTATCAGGTGTTTGAACTCTCATTCTGACAGCACCCATTCACTGCAGTGCATCCGTTGGTGAGCAAGTGATGCAATGCTACCTTTCTCCAACTCTGAATTTAGAAACAAAATCATCTACATCCTGGACGGCCTGAGTGTGAGTATATTTTCAGCAACTTCTCATTTTCGTTTCCTTTAAGCCTAAACTCAATGCCTCTCTAATATCAATATTAGTATAACACACACAAAAAAAAATCATAATGTAAATATAAGCTGTTGCACTTGCCGTAACTGTAACAGTAGTGGATTTGTGTTACTTGTGTTATTTAACACCCAGCTCGAGGTCACAAGCATGCAATGAGACTCTATTTGAGATTCAGTACTATGACATTTTCCTGTGATAAAAATGAGTCAGGGACGATGTTATGGCATGCACTATTGCGAAAAGTGCTGCTGAGCTCCAGATGAAAATGATTAAAATAGACAAATTGTGATAAATTGGCTTGGGCTTGCTTCTTTGAACTGCAATTCATGCTCGTCGAAAAGCGCATACGTCAAGGACATAAAGATGATATTATGAGAAATTAAAAATATAAAAATTAGTCACAGTAAAAAAACAAAACAAAAAAACAACACAGACATGTTGCAATAAACCCTGTAAATAAAAACTGTCCTGCTTACTCGTGTAGCGCATGTGTGTGCACGTGTGCTAATTTCTTTCACTCTGTCACTTTTCCTCCAGTAAAACCCTACGAGTTTAAACACGTCTCTCTCCAGCTCAGCATTGTCTCAAAATGGCTCAGTACAACACAGAGGTAACAACTAGATTTCTACATTAACTCTTAAGAAAAGTGATATTTGCCTTGGTAAGATATTGCTATGGAATTGCTGAGGTATTCTGAGTGAAGAGTGATTGATCAAAAACCTTTCCAAAGAATAAACTGCAAATGATTACACAGAATGTGCTATGATTAAAATGATTACGTTTTAGATGCAAGCTGAGAATGACTTGCAGCACTATATAACGGTACATTACTGTATAATGATTACACTAAGAACTCTAATTTCCATTTACTGTACAATTTATTTACTAACTTATCCCAAGTATATCTAAGTACATAAACCATCCCAGTATATGGCAGGACATCCCATCCAGTTTCTGTTACAATGAAATATACTGTAATTTTTTTTCTTTTCTTTTTTCTTTTCATATTAAGACGATGAAAAACCAAAACATATAAAAATGAAATGAAAACATTTCCTTAGTAAAACCAAAACTGAAGATCAATAAGAAATATTAAACAATAACACTTATACAAATATGAGGATATATATAAGGATGTATATACATATATATATATATATGGACAATTCAAAATATGAATAAATACTTTTTCTAATAAATAATAAACTAAATACTACGATTTTAACGAATAGTGTACAATATTTATTTAAAACATCTATTTCCTTTTTGAAAATGAAACATTTTTCATTTCATTGTCTGGCATTAAATCGCTTTAAAATTATTTTTCTGCATTATATCAACCACTGTGCTCTCTATACATTGATGACATATTAAAATATTAAGCACAAGTGTACACAAACATGAAGATCACCAAATATGAGCATCATTCCATATATTCTAAGACAATCTTATAGGGTTTAATAGGAATGCGTTGTGTCATTTTATCAGTGTAAAGAACAGCTTGGCCACAGGGCTTGAGCCTCCAGACATACATGAGAAATAAATGCATGCTCCTTTGTGTCCCGTTTTATTAAATAATGAGGATCTTGTGCACCTGAATCTGTGTGATCTATCTACTTGTCCACCCGTATGACTGCGTGTAAGCATGTACTGTTTGTGAGAGCTACAAGATGTGACTGTTCCCTTCTGCATTTGTATGTTAGCCTGCCAAGTGTCATATTAAGATCCTCAAAGCCCTCTGCAAAGCTCTTCCGATGAGACCTGCAGGTCACTTTCTCCACCTCCAGAAGCCCCAAACACCTGCCCTCGGGCCCCATGATGCCCGTCATCCCTCGTGCCTGACCTCCGGCCCTCAGGACACAACGCCTACATCGCCTGTCTGCATCTATCTTCCTCTCCTCCTCTTGCCCTCTCGGATCGGTCTACAAGCACAGACGCTTGCCAAAGGCGTCACTTTCTTTCAAAAAATTGTGTGGGAGAACGGCGTGAAAATGAACATGCCACATATTAAAATTATTACTTACTATAGTTGAAATTTTACATACTTAATTTGACTTTTACTTAACTTCTGCTTTTGCCACAACATCAGACACACAGCTTAATTTGTGTACAATTATTAAACAACATTGTAATTGTAAATGATGAGAAACTGAACCTGAATATATGCTTACTTAGCCATCCTCAAGAATCGGCTAAAAACACATCTCTTCCATCTTTATTTGACCCTCTAACTCTTGCAATCTCTATTCTAATTCTATTCTTTAAACTTGAAGAAAGTTTGAAACCATCCTGTTTTGGGTCACGATTAACGTCCATAGTGCGAAAAAAATAGTCAATGGTGACCTAAAAAAGGCCTGGTTACAAATTCTCTTCAAAATATCTTCCTTTGTGTTTGGCAGAACAACGGTGAGCAAATGATGACAGAAATTTCATTTTTAGGTGAACTTTTCCTTTAATTTAAATGTATAGGTTATAATTTAAAAACATTATTTAAATAGGATATTTGGAATATATACACTGTATTTTGTATATATATATATATATATATACACACACACATATATGTACACATTATACCAAAAGTTTGGGGGTTTTTTTATGCTTATTAATTTTATTCATCATAGATTAAACTTCTATTCTTTAAACATCCTGATAAAATGAAAAGAATTTAATAAATTTTAAAGTTTTATCCAGAACAAAAATCATCAGCACAACTGTTTTCAACAGTGATAATAATCAGAAATGTTTCTTGAGCAGCAAATCAGTCTACAGTATTAGTATGATTTCTGAAGGATCATGTGTGAAGACTGGAGAAGTTATGCTGAAAATGCAGGTTTGATCACATGAATAAATAACATTTACAATATATTCACACAGAAAACTCAAAATTTGCAATAATATTTGACAACAATACTGCTTTTTCAGTATTTTTGATCAAATAAATGCAGCCTTGCTGAGTTTTTTTTACAAAAACATAAACAAATCATCCTGACTCCATACTTTTTAATGATTAAGCTTATTTTTATCTGGTTTATGTTTGACACATAATTACGTCAATGCCACAAGACAAAACACTTTTTTCCCCAATTTGTGTGGTGACAAAAATCATCCATGTTCCCACTGTAAATGACGTCTTTGCTATTTGCTCATCACTGTACTCTCTCTCTCTGTCCATCTCCTCTCCGCCCCTCCAGATTTTCTGAGAAAATAGCTGCGGGCCAGATGAAGGCTTTGGCTGCATCTCTGCGTTACCAGCTAAGACAAATATTTCCCAGGATGAGTCCCGTTGCCCGCAGGATGTTTACACGCAGCTCCCCTCCCACCCTTGGCCTGGCTTTGCCTCTTTCATCCACTTCCTTGGCTTCAGCCCCCCAGACGCACACAGACAAACACAAACAGCGTGTTTCGGGCAGATCACCTTCACACGCTTTCGGTTCAACTGCCTCTGACCTCCTTGTCTTGCCCCAGATTTGCGTGACCTCACCCTGTAGGCCAAGTACACAAAACAGGCTCTGTCAGTTAGCATAGCGTACGGTCTAACCTAGCATAACACGCAGAAATCTTTGAGAAGAGCATTCGTGCCAAACCGAGAGGAAAAGACAAACACAGTGATACTGTAGACTGGAGAATGTCTCAAATAAACAAGGGCAGACTGAAATGGAAATAAAAGTAGCAGGTATTTGATCATTTTCAGATCAACATCTGTGAACAAGCGAATCATCTGGAAAGCATCATTTCTTTGTGCAAACATAAACACAAAGAAATGCCTAAAAATATATATATATATATAGTATTTAGTTTGATGCATTGTGTGGTTCCACAACTTTAAAGTGGGCGTTATATGCATCCTAAACCCACATAGTTAAGCACTGTTTTTACACTTAAACTGCATCACTTGACGAACTACAGCTTCGCTGGAAATGATGCACAATAATGCTATTCGGTTCACCAGGGATGTTTACTTTTTGTATTTGTCTTTTGTTTTCCTCCCACATCACATGTCTCATACTTCATCTCAAACTCTTCGCTGGCACTGACGTCTCGTTGGTAAACAAGTACACTAACATAAATCATTACTTGGGGCAAAATTGTTGGTTGTGGAGACAGTGACGCCACAACAGAGGGACAGACTAAAATGTGGATAGAAAAATGATGATAGAAATCATCAATGTAATGCAATAAAAAATTGAAATAGTTTTCATAAAATAAAATATAATAATGAAACTTTTTAAATAACAATTTTATTATTAATCATTTAAATAGGAGTAGCGTAATACTAGTCATTTAAAAAAAATACTAATAATAAATTAAGATTGATTGTGGATCTGAGACAAATACCGTTTATGTGTTTTGGTGTTGTAACTATTATAGCTTTAATCTTAAAGTATGTAAACCCACCACAAAATTATAAATTAGTATTGTTATTATTCATATTGTTGTTGTTTATTAATATTGCTTTTTTATTATTATCTGTCTAAATATGAGAGATTTCCATTTCAATATTTTATTAATTTGCTATGTTATAAATGTATTATTTATGAGTATAAATCATAAATAATAAATAATATAAATAATAGCAAATATAAAGCATGATTTGTTGTTTGTGATCCTAATCAAACAGGAAAAAACTAAAAGTTGAAACCCATTTTAAAACAATTCAACCTGCAAAGTTGCAAAGATTGTTGGTTAGTTTGCATGCCACCAATAACAGACTAACCAGCTGTAAGAATGTCTACTAACAACCAAAAATACAGAGAATTGGCAACACAATGACTGCAGAATATTGTTTTAATATCCATCAGGGATGACTTGGGAATGTAGAGAAAAGCTCCAAAAATGACTTGTCCAGATGAAACAATCCCATGGATGTTTCAGCAATCTGGGCTGAATCCTTACTAAGGGTCTTATTCATTGTCTTGTCTTGGCCTCGTCGAAAGTCAGTGTCTTTCGTAGATCTAGATAACTTCCGGTTTTGTTGCATGTCTTGAGAGAAGGCCAACATTGAGAGGTCAGTGAGTGCACTTAGATTCACGAAGACAGCCTTTACTCACCCACTAACCATGAATAAATACAACAGACCATGACGGGATGCAAAAAAAAAAAAAAAAAAAACAGAAGGAAGGAAGGAAAAAATAAGGGGGAAACACAGAAGTGGCAGTTTTAAATTCCTGTCCTTGATTAACATCTCACCATACGCCATGTATTTTGGAAACATCCGGTAACATTTGTATTCTCTGGTTCGGTAAATCCTTTCGTCGATTAAGAGGAATTAAGGGCTTTGTTTCTCTCATGCTGCCTGTAAAGGGTTACGCATCTCACCTTATTAAACGTACTGTGCAAATTCAGCAAAACATGTCACAGCTTGACACGTTCAGACCTGAACTCTCTCACGGGCCGCATACTTCTGCTGCAATTGAGGACGCTACGCGACACACCGGCTGGGTTTAAATACTGAGTGTAATAATGTGAGAACTAGATCATATTTTCTGCTGAAAACGTGAGCGGTGCAGTGTTAGGGTGTTGTGGGCGGCTGCCAGGGCATTGCTGTGTGGTTACCGCCTGCTTTATCATCCACCAGAGAAAAAAAAAATCTCACTTCTCACTTTTTAGAAAAATGCTTATTCATAAAACTCATGATGTTTGAGGTCTCATTCATGTCTGAAGCACAAATCATGCGCTACCACTGGGAAATTACTATAATTGTATTACTTTTTCAAAATAATAACAGTATTTTTACATACATTTATCATCATTTTAATTTTAAAGTTTTAGCATTTTAGTTGTTTTTTTTTCCATTTTTATGTAATACATGCCTACTGTATATAGTTTATATTCATTTTTATTTCAGTTTTCATTTTAGCTACAGTATTTTAGAACATCATGTTAAAATAAATGAAAGTGAGTAACTAGCTAGTTTAAGGTTTTTTATAAATATCTAAATTTATTTTCTTTAAATAATATATAATTGTTTAATCATATAAAATAAAATTAAAAAAATTAAAATATTTAATGAAAATAAAATTATCATGAAAAAAATATTTCAATTATTTTATGTCAAGTAACAATTTATATTTTTAGTTTTAGTTAATATGTTAGTAATTAAAATGTAATGCAATATTAATTAAAGTGTAATATTCTAAATATATTTTGGGTTAAACCATTTTTGTTTCAATTATTTAATGAATTATATTTCTAAAAAGTGTATATTTATATTCAAATATATTGCTTTCTTCTTCCACTATTTTTAATTAATATTTTCAAAATAACCCTTTTTTTTAACACTGCCTAAGGTGTGCTTTTTCCTTTTTTTCTTTTTTTTTTTTCTTAGGAGGAAAGATAATTAAGTTGCCCACATTTCTGGAACAACTTCTGGAGAACAAGTAGATATATTTAATATTACTGGAAAACAAAGATAAAAATACTGAACAAGAAATTCCCTTTTTGGAATTCAACTTGGAAGACAACCACAATTTCTTTTAAGCAATAGCAGAATACCATCTCTGCAACTATTCACTGGAAATCATAAACAAAAATATGTCTTTCCTCACAGTGTTTGTCACCACCACCCAGAAATGTGATTTCCCAATAGCTGATCTGCTCCTTGCTCTGAAACATCTGCCAAAAACCAGCACACCTTGTTCTTATGTGTGCTTCCCTGCCCATGATGCCTCTGAATGAGTGAGTCATTGCATCTGTACAGTTGGATTTGTTTCTCACACCCAAGACAATGACAAACCATCACAACATGAAAGGAGTCGGGTTCTAATTTATCTGTGATAAAGAGAACACACACGCGCGCGCGCACACACACACACACACACATCCCTGTGAAAGACGCATTGGGAGGGACTCCACACTTTTGCAAAAACCGGATTTTCTGGTCTTCTCCGCCGCGGTAGCTGTTATATTCATAGTAACTGTCTTAAAGATCAACTGAGCTGCTGTGAAAGTGACACACAAAAGGAGAGAATGATTTGTCTGACAACTGATGTGTGCTTACATTGCTCAATGAGGAGAACCAGAAATGTTTTCAACACATTTGCTTTGACAGATGCGATAATTCGCTGAAAAATGACAGTTTTGGCATCATTTACTCACCCTCACGTCGATCCAGTCCTTCTGTTTCTGTGAAAGGAAAAATCTGAACATTCGAGCTGCTGTTTATCATTTAACAAAATGAGGAAAGTGATTCATAAAGCTTGGGAGACTTCAAGAAGCTTTTGTTTAATGTTTAGGCTAATTAAAGTAGTAGGCCTTCATACTTTGTCTCTGAACGGATGAGTCAGACGAGTCTGTTGTTGTCGTTCAGTCAGAATGGTTGTCATTCTGAGCTTCAAAACAGCGACTGAAAAGTTGAAAGTAAAGGTTCACAACGATCGTTTAAAATCGAGAAAGCGTACATCTTAGAGACAGTTTCACGCAAGCAACAGCAACGCAGCGCGATCCGTAACGTGTGATTCACCAACAAATGACTCTTATGAACCGGTTCGTTTCAGTCAGTAAATAGATTCACGAACTCGTAGCTCGAAAGTTAGTTTAAAATACGTTTAAAAGTGATTTCTTGTAATAAAAGACACTTAAAAAAAACCTAAACTAATAAAAAAAAAAAATGTAACTGCCTGAACTGACCTGTGACCTTTTATTTATTTATTAAATAATTTATTATTTATTATTAGCGATACTTTTAACTTATAATACTGTTGTGCTACATTGTCATATTTTATATGCAATAAACAGATTGATCAACATTATTTGTTAGCCTACCTGGATAATAAATGAAAAAAAAAAATTTAATTTATGATTATTAAGCGATTAAGATACACAGCCATACAACTGAAGTGATCCCAGAAACATGGTAAAAACATCGGTAAATAATTAAATACGACATCAGTGGATCAACCTCACTTTTGCGATGCTACGAAAATACATTTTTCGTCCAAATAAAACAAAAACAACACAATTTAACGCATTTGACGTAATCAGCCTTGTTTACATCTGCGTGAAAGCACGTGCATGTACGTCATTTGAGCCTAGAAGAAAGCGCACGCTTACGCAGTAATATTCTCTAAAGTCAGAGGACAAGAATGGTTGTGTATATGATGTTAGTTGTATTTTATTTGCGCAAAAAAAGTATACTCCTATCTTTGCTAAACTAAAGTTGATGTCACATGGGTGAACTAACACTTTCATTTGTGAACTAAAAAAAGTACTTTGGGCCTGAATACATTAATAAGGTGGATAGCAGCTCTCATCTTAGGAGATTTTGATGAGAGATGTTTGAGTTTTCTATGCAATCTGAGAAGAGTTGGAGACATTTCCAAGATAACTGTTTATCATTACCGATTTACTTTTTTTTTTACAATCTGCTCATCTCTTTCTCACTCATGTCTGTTTTTATTTCCATGTGTTTGTTTTGTTGGTCAGATACAGCTGTGTCTATCTGAAGAAAGGTTTGTGTCAGCAGACTTTGTGTGCAACAGTCACACGTGTGTATTCGTGTGAAGTGAGATTGGACAGGTGCATGCTGGTTGAAGCACAAATAAGAGAACTAACCTGCGTCCAGCGTGCCATCTACTCTACTTTAACATTCACTGTACAACTGCTCGATTTCACTTTCTCTTCTGCCCACTACATTCCAGCATATTTTATAGGGAGTTGAATTTCAAAACATCGAGAATGTCAGTGAACCACAAATATTGGCTTCCCAGATGTTTAGTCTATTCACTCAGCAATGCATTTGCTGTAAAGGACTATTTCACCCAAGAATAAAAAAATTATGTCATCAATTACTCACCTTCATGTCATTCCTTAATGCTTTTCTTTCTATATCATGCTAAAGACTTACAGTGCACAAATGACTATTTATTTATTTAGATTTTTATTATTATGGTGATTGTCTGTCTTTTTATGCATGTATTTATCATATATTTTCTAATAATTATTATTATAATTATTAATGTAATTATGCTAGAAAATGACCTTTTAGAGATTCTTCAAAATATTTAGCTTTTTTATGATAATTTTTTTTTATTTTATTAGGCTGGTGATCATCTGTCTATTTATGTGTTTCTTAATAAAATATTTTATTATTATGATTATGCTGTAAAGAAAATTACTTTTTATTGATTCTTTAAAATATTTTGCATTTGTTTTATGATAAAAACATTTAGTTTATTTACTTATCCATGAATTGATTCATTCATTATCATTATTACTCCCTCTTTCTTTCAAGAAAACAAGAGTTTATAGAGTGTTTAAAATAACTTCACTTGTGTTGAATGCTGCAAAGAAAGCCGTGCGGGTTTGGAATGACGTGATGCTGACACTTCTCATTCTTGGTGGAATATTCCTTTCAAAGAGTCCTGCCCTCAACCACACAGACAGGATGGAGTATCATTCTGATAGATCTAATAAAGGATTCACTCTTTCCCTTCATTCTCATTGTTATTTAAAGACGGGAACTTTCTGACAAGGTGGCATAGACAGATTTTAACAGCATGCAGCTCCTTCTGCCAGAAATCTTTACCCTGGAATGTGTCTTCATACAACGTCAAACACCACCTAAACAAAAGACAAACAAAGCCAGAGTAAACACGGTACTTCTATGGTATACTTCACCTCCAGCAAACACATTTGTAGGCATCATCTTGTCATGCATCTTGTATTTATGGGTTATTTTCCATGCCTATAAATATACTTTGCATTTACTTGTGCTACATTGTGGTTTGAAAAAGAAGGGCTTGGTACTCCACAAGACTGGCACTGTCTATCTTCACTGCCATTGACCCACAGGGATTGTTTAGCATGTAATCTCAAGATCTGAATCTCAACAAAAATGTCAATTACATTCTAGCCTACACTGGATGGCGGCGGTTCATATTGTTTTCACAGTTCACCTTAAAAATCAAACTGTCACGTTGTAATCAAATGTGATACTTTTGTGCTACATTTGATCATTTTTTCTGAACCTTGCAGCCCTTAAAACACGAACGTTCTGCTAAACACTCCATGATGTAACTGTTCACGGAATTTCCATTTTTGTGTTGGTTTCGATTTCAATTTTTAAAACGAACATCCTCTTTTTGTTTAAAATCCAACTGTGAGACTGCAGCTACAGTCATCCTCCCTCTTTCCATCCAGTTTTGCGCTAAAAACAAGCCCGGACAGCTAACACACCCCCCAGATAAACACATACAGGAAATGAGTGTGGTTGAGCCATGATTCACCCTAGACTGGAAACACTTAATGTCTGTAAGATTCATTCCAGGTTCTAGACAAAGTGTGGCATGTTTACTGCACCAGATGACATTTTTTAATGGTTATTTGTTGTTTTTGTTTATTGTGAGAGCTTGAAGAAAAGAGCCCTACTTTTAAGTCACTGCTAATTTTGGTGTTCACATGAGCGCATTTAAACTGTGCGGTTCTCTGAGGAAACTTCAACGCTTCCCATTAGAGAGTGGAGAAATGAATGGATTTCACTCAATGGATGTTCAGCTCTGACGTCGACGAATGAGAACTGTGGAAAAATTGGAGAAACAACACAGTATGACAAAGCAAGTCAATAAAATATCTCCATGTATCTAGACACTGATAATATTATATGGAAGAAAAATTAAGACTTGATAATGCCATGTTTCATATAAGATTGCAAATATTTAATTATTTTTATATCGATATTGATTGATTGATTACACTAAAACAAAATAATTAGTGTAAAAAAAATATAAAATATAGTAATAATAATATACCATATTTTTGCTAGTATTATTATTGCGAACAGAAAATAACATTGACTTAAACATAAAAGTTTAAAACATTTATCTGTCTATCTGATGTACACACATGCATTTCTTTACATCTTTCATCTATCGAATTCACCAAATCCACAAATGTACAAATCTTTTACTGTAAGTCCCTTTTTAGTGTTTCCCCTGATATAAGTACAAGAACAAAGATTATTAAAAAACACAGTGGAGAAATATCTTGTTTTTTCAAAACAAACAATGAAACGTAGTGAGCAATGAAATTAAATCAATAAAAGCTATAAAATCTTCATCTGGAAACCTTTCTCAGTCAACCTGATTCGGCTCACATCAAGGCGTTCAGATTTATCTGTAAGCAATTCCTCACCTGCTAATTTTAGTCTATTCTGCTTTGCATCACTGTCTTTTTTTCACCTAACTAGTTCCAAATTTGCGTGTTATCAGTATGAAGGCGGAAGGCCTTGAGACCTTTTCTTAGCCAAGTTAGACAGCTGGTTAAAGATGGCAGAACGAGTAATGAGTTTTACCTTTCGCTGAACCATAAAGACTGGTCTACGCCTTTAGGCGCTGTGTCTCACTCTCTTTGTCTTTCTTAATCTCTCTCTTTCTCTCTCTCATAGTTTCCGATACAGCTATCTACACGGCGCTTACCGCGGGATCTCGTTCCATGTACCTGGCTTAGTGAGTTAGCTCAGTAATCTCCAGGTCAACTTGACATACATCTGGATTTCTAACTGTTTCATGAAACCTGAAAGTCTGGCTGGTGACATCTACTGTATAATTCACAACTCAAGACCTGCTCATAAACAGAAGCTGCTTTTAAGTGTTACAATTACAGTCTTAAAGGAGTAGTTCAACCAAATGAAAATGTCCTCCCCTTCAGCCCATTCAAGATGTAGATTAGAGTCATTAGATTTGAAGAAATAGCATTGCATCACTTGCTCAGTGGTCTTGTCTGATTGTTTCTAACTTTGGAGTAGAAAAAAAAAAAAAAAACCAAAGTAAATGTGTATGTCAATATTTCTTCACCTCCTTTCACCATCTTGCATGAATTGGATTTTCGAAGATGTTGCTTCCTACATTTCTGACCATCTTTCATCTTGGATACGCGCCAGTAAGAGTTATAGTGTTTCAGGTAATAATCCTCAAAGTCTAAATAAAAGCCAAACGTTGCAGATGTCACGGTTTTGCATGACAACAGAGCCTTGTCGGTTAGAATCCAAGCCAAGTTACTCCCTTAAATATGGGAATTTCCATGTTAGTGCACATTTAGCCAGGATTATTAATTAGCATTTCATTATTCATAACGATCGAAAAGAAGACACTTTTTGCAGTTACAGTTTCACATCTGTTACTGTTATTGTAAATAAAACACAAAGTGTTTTTCCTGCACAACTCAAATCAGCTTACACCTGTATTTTGCCTGGGAGCTTTGCCATGTGTTGCTGCCAAGATGGAGAATTTTACCGCACTAGACACATGAAGATGGATACACTTTAGATTTGCTGTCTCTTACCATCGGTTTCTGCTTGTTGAGAGTGCGCAATCAAAATGACCCACCGAAAGTGTTTTAATTTCTCGATAGTTGTAAAAAAAGGACTCTCGATAACATTTAAATGAAGCCTGATAATGTCTTCTGAGCTTCAAAAGAGCAATCTGAGAAATCCGACCTGGATCTGAATCATGAATACACGGCACAAAGACTCATCCAACACTGCCAAAGTTTTCTAGCATGTGCAACTCTGATTGATGATGCTGGAAAATAATGTTGATAGTGGTGCAATTATGGTCTTTAACAACCCGTTTGGTTTGGTTCCTTGAAGCCTCTTCAAACTCATGTGGAAAATGAGATTGGTTTTAGAGATGGTGAGATAATGAGAGGTGTCATGTTATCTGAGTCACGGCGGGTCAAATCAAGAAGGAGAAATGCTCCGTCCCATGCTGGGATGAGCAGGGTGTGTTCGGGAGGGTTTGGGCGGCTCTGGACGTCCTATTTAAAACCTGATTCCACCCACAGGAAGTCAAAACAAAAGCTTGGAGGAAGGGGCTTTAAACGCATATATAATTGCACACATTAGATATGGAACATTGTAACAGCGTTTTTTAAACAACATCCCAGTAACCAACACTTTGTTATTTGTGATAACAATAAAGACAATCCTGATGTGTCCTGATGGAAACCACATTATCAGCTGGAGATGCTTCCTTGTGTGATCACTTGTGTAAAAAAGTGGAAATAATTCATATTATTTTTTATATATATTGTTTTTAAGCAAATATGAATGCAATAGGGTTTTAAAAATAAAAAAAATAGCATTAAATTATGCAATAACATTCATTGGTTTTCTGGAAGGAATATGTAATTAGGTGCTAAGTATAGACCTGTTTTGCATAAAGCTTTAACCACACACCAAAAAAAAATAAAAAAATAAATGGGATTGCACAACTTGGACTCTCTAGACACGTTTTTCTTACATTTAAAAAAATACTAATGTATGCACTACTGTTATATCACACACAAATATAATGTAATATATAATGCATTTGTACATGTATTATAGCTGTATGTTTGGGATTAGTTTACTACTATGTACTTACATCAAAAAATCAAGTAATGGACTTATTGTGTTCATATTGTACTGCAAATCACTTCTGCTGCTATGAGGTGGGATATGGTGGTATGAATTGAACTGTAAAATAAGTGTAAATAACTGGACTCAATGAATCATTATTCACAAAGCACGCATGCATTTTATAAAAGTGAGTCAAAGTGATCGTCAAAATAAAGGATCAACATACATCATCAATGACAGGTGGTTTACTAACAGTCATTCACATCGTCCTGTCATCACTTTATAAGCATCCCGGCTTAAATAAGCGTCCAGCACCATGAGAATCAAGCATATGGTGGAGCTAACAATGCTGGATTAACATCAACCGTCCAATCAATACAATCTGACCGCTTTTCAACAAGACTCGATGTCTGACAAAACAAAGAAAACACATCTAAAATTTGAATTACTGATCAAGCTTACTGTACATGCATCCTCAAATTGAAGACAATTAGAGACATTTCCTTACATCTAGACAGGGTTTTTGTAGGAAAGAACGAACAAAGTACTCTTAGAAAACAGAAATCCCTTGCATCTGATAATGGCTTCAAGGCTGGCCAGGGAATTCAGCCAGGTTGTTTTGATTAGTGCTGTTTAGTGCATTATAGGAGAATAAACAGGACTAGCTGTGTATTGTTAGGATGGACAGATGCTTTTAATTAAGCTGGATATGTCTTGTGAGCCGTGGAGTAATTTCTTGCGCAGAAAAGTAGGTAATGGCAGTTTCTGAGAAAGCCAGAGCCATCTTGCCATCTCCGTCGGTGTGACGGAGCGGACGCTTCCCGCAGAAACACGGACATCTGCTGTCTGCGGTGGAGGGGTGAGGAGGCCGCGGCTTCGTTAGCCATAACACAGGCTAATTGGCGGTACGTGTTGTGATGGAGAGAGGGAGGGAGGGGTGTTTGGGTGACGCAGGCAGACCACCGCATTCCCACAGAACAGTCGAAGAAAGAAGGAGAAGACGGGGCAATTCATAGCTTAGACCATCCATAATTCCCCAATAAAACCCAACATGGGTCACTGTGCAGAGCTTTTGACCTTTACTACTTACTACTAAGATAATTAACATGAAGAAAATCAGGGAAAAGTAGAAAAGATGTACGTGTCCATTAGATCATTCATTTAAATGTAGAAGAAAAATATAAATTGCATTTTTTATTTTTTTTTGCATTTATTACATTTCGTGTTCTTAAATTTAAAATGCTTCATGCATTAACATGATCTAATTTTCAATTTTTTAAATAACACTATCAGACTTTATGAAGTGGTAACAGAGACCTAATAAATTAATAAAAAAACTTAAGCAAAACATTCTTTGTATTTCCCCACTGTATATCTTCAAAACACTGAATTAATTAATGTATTATTACAAATACCTTAAATAAATAAATATATATATATATATATATATATATATATATATATATAATAAAATGTAAAGTTGTTATTTTAATGAGCAATTCTAAATCTTGTATTTGTTTTTCTTAGTTTTTTGTTTTTGTACTTTTTTTTTTTTTTTTCAATAAAGAAACACTTAAAAAGTCGTACTGAATTTATTCAGTTATCTGTTAAAGTTTTGCTTTAGGGGCGGGACTAGGATTAGTTATGCTAAAGAGTTATCCGTAGTTCTCATTAGTCTTCCACCGGCCACCAAACAGAGATTCCCTTCCAAAACACGAATACAAAAGTTTAAAGAAAGTCAAGTCTGGCACGCCTAGGACTGTTCTTTGAGAGCGAACCCTGTCAGTGTCTGGAAGCTCCTGCTTCCCCCAAACATGCAGAAGAATACCTCCACGTCTGCAATTTAAATTCGTTCCCAGCGTTTTCTGCAGGAATTCTTTGTTGCTCCTGCCCCCCGTTAAACGCACACACATCCCTCCCTCCAACAACTTTTATGTTCCCATTATTTGGCTTCCTCATACCAGCAAGAAACCCCTAAGCTTGGCTCTCACAAACCATCTGTACGACGACATCCAAGTCGAGCATGTGCTGCTAATGTTCTGAACGCAAGGGCTTATTCTGAAACATCTTTCTGAATGAGAACACAAAAAACATCCAGGAATTACAAACCCAATTTAAAGCCAGTGTCTTAAAGAGCGGTCGCAGTGGTTTGGCGTTTCTATTTGCATCAGTGTCACTGCTAATGACTGCTAACGCAAACCAGACTGTGACACGACTTGAGATGCATGTCTTCGTGCAGATATGCAAAAATTGAAATGTGTTGCAAAACTATGTAGGTTGCTATTAGAAGAGATTTTCTGAAGGATATAAATAGCATCAGGATTCAAGAAATAAAAGCATGACAGCAAACAGCAGAACACTGGCAAGTAAACATTTCTGTCTTTGAGTTCTAGTTTAAGAAATATCTTTATGACTGCTCTGCAGTCCTCCAGAAGCATATTTTTTCCGCTATATTTCCCTTGGACCTACGTTAGAATAGGTAATCTAATCAAGAAACCTAGATTTGGCCTTAAATAATTGAGCTTTGCACATCTTAATAAGGATATTTGCATAATTTATGCAAAACCAGAGCATGTGAAATGCTTTTAATGTTAGCTTAGCATAGCAACACAGCTTCTTAGAGAGGCCCAATGCCTTTGGCTATTTGGCACTTAGGTATTGATTTGATTAATAACATAAAATATCAGGATTAAGATATTATTATTATGTGCTACATCTAGAGCATTAAAAGAATCTGTCATTTTGAGTTTCTTTCTCTGCTAAAAAAAAAGAAAAAAAAAAAAAGCAGATATTCTGAAGAATGTTGGTGACCAAACATTTGATATTAAAACAAAACCCTGACATTTTTAAGAGTATGTTAACTGGTTTTGTTCATGCACTGAAGGTCACTGGAGCACAACAGCATTGGATCCCATGTGTGAGACGAAAAAAAATGTCATGCATTTTTCCACAGAAGAAAGAAATTCAAAGAAGTTTGGAACATCACAAAGCTAAGTAAATTATGTAAAACATCTCATTGGGTGATTGGTGGTTATTGGTTTGACCAAATTAATATGAAGACAAATAATGTAATTATTAAACAGAGCAGAGCTGGGCCTCGTGTTTGTCTCTAGAGGTTTTTAATTATATCAGTTGCCATTTTCAGAATTGGCTTGCTGCCAGTGTAAACAAGCACGACGCATCCTCAGAACAATGCATCTTAAAGAGATGCAGTATTTTTTCAGCACTTCCGTGTATACATCTCATCACGGAACGCTCGAAGTGTTTGTGTGTTGATGTGGGTGTGTGTCTTTCTGCGTCCGCATTTCACACCGATCAACACCTTTCAGGTACAAGAGGAAGTTCTGCCACCAACACCTACAGCCAACCATCAAAGCAGGTCCATCAAAGTTGCCGTGTCTCAACTTACAGCCCTGTGCAGGAAAAGAATCCGAATAAGTGGAGGCGGTTACAGCCAACTGTGGGCGCGCGGTAAAGCCACACATCTGGTCCAACAGGTTCTGAGGGAGAAGCTCACACTTGCTCTACTGTCAGTTCAGTTGCATGAGTCAGTCACTCAACAGAGACAAACACGCACACTTGCTCGCACACACCTGCGATTTCATTGCATATGAAAAATTGGGAACGTTTGCTGTGAGAACAAGACAAGATAGGGGATAGTTTTGATAAGGAGGTGCGATAGTTGCATCTGTATAGCGTATCAGCCATTTGAATCTTGAGGTTTAAACAAAGTGAGATCTACAGGCTAACTTTACAAACAAAGGGGTGATGAGTAAACCGTTTCGCAACCGACCACATGGTGCATTGATAATAAAGTGGCACAGTAAATAAAACAGAAAAACATCAGGTCAATATTCTCTCATGGCTTTGTTTATCTCTTCTCAACAGTCCTGTCACTTCATTCGAAACCGCATAGTAGAGCATTTAAATATGAAAAGAGCGAAGCAGAAACTTCACACACATTGTCTGTTGTCCTGTCACGCCAACTTGTGAGATAAGCATGGCTATGAAAAGAGGGGAACTGTCTGTTTCGAGCAAATGAGTAGCGCAAACATTTGAAGAGTAATCCAGGTATAAGGCAGGTGTTCAGTTCACTCTTGTTTTCCAGGGAAAGCCCTCGTTTGACCTGCTTTGTGCAATGATGACCACTACTCTTCTTTCGGTGTGCATTGCTGACATTTATTTTAAAACGGAATCTTTATACACATGAATTGGCCGTGTTCAACATGCCTCACTGGCAGGATACGCGTGTAGTGAAGTGTACAACTCAACATCATAAATGGAAGACGCAAATCAAGAGTGTTGAGTTTTTATTCCTACAGCTTTAAACCAATATTACACATTTCTATAAAGAATATCGATCCCGTAGCCTAACCACTATATGATAAAAAAAACAAACCCCTTTATAAAAGCTTAACACGTCTTTTTTTTTAAAGTGGAACCAAACACCATAATTGTACCAATATTTACAAATCCCATTAAATTACAACATAAATTAGAAAATATTTACATGTGGGGAAAGACAAATGGAACATGTAACTTCTAGTCTGACGTAAAGGCATCAAAAAGATGAACAACAAGATTGTATGCTCATACGAAACCAAACATGCACACACACCCAGCCGTATGATATTTGATTTGACCATGGCAACTTAATTAAAAAGGTCTCTTTAATTGTTCTCGGTGGAAATTTAAGCCAAATACATCTCGAGCTTTTCTCGTTTAGAGGAATCCACTGATCAGCGGATAAAGGGTCATTTGGAAATCATGTACACTCATGCACACAAAACAGTCACTCATGCCAACAACGCTCCCACAAAGAGAAGAAGAACAATAACACTGCGTCCAATGAAGTCAAGCATAGAACAAGTTATAATGTCTCATACATAGTCACATCCTTGGTCCATTAGGAGGTCAGCACCAAGGAGGAGGATACGGAGAAACCAAACTTCCTCCTCCCAGATTGGTAGCGAAAGAAAACGGTTAAAATCCACGTCAACTCTTGAAATGGTGTCTTTGGGAAACTCAACAACTTCCTCTTTGCAGTTCCCCTCTGAGAGACAACTTCCTGATGACTCGATAAAGAACTGTCTCGGCTGAGCTCTGAAATGTGTTTGTGAAGGAGAAAGTGCTGGAAGACCAAGACGTGAACCAGGAGGGCTTCGGGTTTAAGCTTAATCTTGATGTGGGAAAACAAAGCAGAACGGAAACAGAATCGACAACTACGACGAAGAGGAGGAGTCAGGTCTGAAAAAAAAACGTCACTCCGCTACAAAAGCGGCTGTTGCGTTCAAATGGTCCGATCGAGTTCGACCTCAGCCTCACTTCCTGTGCTTGTCCATCTTGTCTACTTTGTTGGAGCCGTCGGAGGAGGCCTGTGAGGAGTCTCCAGTCGAACTCACGTACATTTTGTCCACCTGCTTGAGCGCCTCGTTGAGGTAGTTTTGCAGCGAGGTCATGGCCGCGCAGATGGCCGGAGAGCCGAAGCCGTGGGTGATGAGGCTGAAGTGAGTCAGGCAGCTTTGAATCCCTGGCTCGAGAATGGGAGCCGGCCTAGAGTTTCCCAGAGGAGATCGGTCCTGAGTCAGCAAGTCGGTGAACTCCTTACAGATTTGCCTGAAAGATTAAATGACCAGTTAAAGTATTAAACCATAAAGCAGGAGGAGACACCCTCCGAAAAGCAGGGGGACTCGTTTCCAGACTGATGACTGCTTAATGGCTCCATCAAAATGGGCTCGGCCCTCCCTAACCTTAATGGGACTGGGATTTAGGTGAAATGGGATGGTTACTCACTTGGCTGCCAAGAGCATGGTTTTGCGAGAGTTGATCTCATTGCGCTCCACGTGCGGTCGGCCAAGGTACTCCGCGATGGCCTTGGCGGGAAACTCTGTCTCACAGACGTACCCAAAATCTCTCGCCAGGTGTACGGCCTCACCTGCAGACAGGATCAGATGAGAACCAGTTGACTCACTCAGCATATGACTGCACCGCAAACATGAGTCAACGGCTTGGAAATGACTCAAAATGGCATCACGAAAAGAATCGTTTCGTCTCTATCCTGAGATAAGTTCAGATGAATAGACTCTCTCTTTTTCGGATGGCAATGGTCACACTGCATGTCTTTAATGAGCCTTTGTAGCTGAAGGCGTCTAATGGTCCCCCAGACCCAACAGGCTCTTATTGATAGACTAGCACATTATTCACAGTCATCGTCTTTAAGGTCAGTCTCTCCTCTTGGCTAGCGAACATGTGATAACAAGCCCTAATTCAGCTTTGAAGGTCTGTAAATAACTACGCCTTCTAGTCATGTTCTTGCTTCAGACCCATGCTCCCATTAGTGGTGAGAATGGTGACATTAAAAGAGAAAGCTAAAAGTATTCTGCATCGCTCCTGGTGCTAGTTAACTCGTGATCTTTGCGCTAATGCCTCTGTGACTCATTGGTTAGCTATACTGATGCGCAAAGGTGGACATGAAATGTCCCAAAACTACAGATCGACAATACTGTACAAGAGCAGAGCTAATGTAGTCTTTTGGCTTTGTATTAAACTATCACTAGTTCTCTAAATGTTCCAGCAGAATTTAAAACGACAGAACAAAACGTGGCCAAAGCAATTGTTTTAGCATTTCACACATTCCGTGTTATTACGGCTCATTTAAACCAATTTAATGAAACAAGACTTTTAAAATCCGAACAGATTTAGTCATACATTAAGTGGTTTGTCAGTGAAGTGTTTTCGACATCTACCATTGACTTGACTCGACTTCACAGTTCCACAAGCTAAAATATACTAATGTCCTTAGCATTCATGCTAAAACTACTTTTACAATAGCAACAATGGAAAAGTAATTGGCATAAGGTGCTTACCTTCCACCAGAGCAGTTAGTAAGGTGACGTTAGCGGCCTTTCTGCGACCCGCTGGCAAGTTCAGTCCAATTTTATCCAGTTTTTCCCTCAAGGATCGGCCGCCGTTCTTTGACTTTGCCCTTTATGATCAAATGAACAGCGAGTGTCATTAGTGACCTTTTGCTAAACTTGCCAATGCTAGGTGAGCAACGTTTCATCTAATTACATTATTAGACAAGCTTTTGTACATGTTTCCTAGAAGACCCATATGGACATGCACTGTTTTTTTTCCCACTTCTTCAAATCTTTAAACATTTAGCATGAGCACATTTTCAGAAAATTGCACTTTTTACTGAAACGTTTAATTCCAACAATATGTTGTGATCAAGCAGCAGTAACCAGGAGAGCGGAGCTTAGTGAAGGCTTAATTGTTGCAGGTGAAACACATGGGTTTTATTTGTTTTGTTTGTGTTATACGACTTAGAGGCCAATATGGAAAGAGGTTTAGGGCCCAGATTCACATGGATAAACAGGCTCGTGAAATAAAATGATGTCACAGCTCAAGTGTTTCAAATGCATCGCAACAAAATCGCATACAAGCGCAGACAAAATCCCAACTCGCTGTTCGGGCCTCTGTGAAATGCATGACTAGAGTTGTGGCCTGGCATCACCCTTCACATGTGGGGTAAGGGATTGTTAGCAGGAGGCATGAGTAAGTGCCCCCTTTTTCCGTCCGACACCTCCCCCTTCCAGCGCTTGTGCTACTTGACCTACTTAACGAATATCAGTTTGTTTGTGTCAGACACATGGGAACAGAAAAATATTCCCAGTAATAAGGGCCAATGAGATTACTCTGTGTTTGATGACCCCCCCAACCCCCCAACACTGAACATGTCAGCATTTGGGTCAAAGGGTCAAACTAATTTCAGCATTATCTCATCAATACGCACATCAAGATTGTGAGGGGGGATCTCACAAAAACATTCATGTTTTCTTTTAAGAGAGGAAAAAAATGAAACTACATCTTTTGAGGATTTCTCATTATTCTCAAACGTAAGTCTTATTCGTTATTTCACTTGCACAGATTTTTTTTCCAGTGTACCGCAGTAAAATGACAAATTACAATGTATGCTTTTCATCATGTATATTTAATTTTTACATTATGGTAATGACAATTTGTGATGAAAATGTGTGTAACTTATGAACAATATGTCACATTAGTACTTCTGAATGACATTTAAAATAGGCTTTAGATTTGGTTTGAAATATAACTGGTTTCATGATATTCATCCACCAACCTGTCTTCTTTGCTCAACAAACTTTTTTTGTAGAAGTTGCAAGTACAATAAAGATTATTGGAGTATGTTTATGCATTTAAAAAGACAACAATTTGAGTTATCCTACTTTTTAACTATTTGTGAAAGTTACTAGCAACTTAAGAGTGAAAATTCTTGCCCTGTACATCGTTGTTGTTTTTTTTTTTTTGCATTTATATTACCAAATTTTCAAATATGAATGTGCAAGAGCTGCTCACCTGCGTAATACTCCTCCCAGCAGGGAAGCGTTTAGACACTCCGGTGGGGACAAGCGTCTCTGAACTTCTGCCACAGTTACTTTGTACTTGGAAGTGGAGCTGAGAAGAGAGAGTCGTCCAGGTACTGAACAGAAGACCTCAGTGGGATTTGACACCATTCCCAGCAGGGGCTCTTTCTGAAAGGGAATCCCAAACGGGCTACACTTCGGCATAGACACCGGACCTGGAGATGAGAAACATATCGGTCAATCAAACAGAAAGAAACAAACAGGAGCTTCTTAAGTAGCACAGCCTGCTTTCAGACTGAGAACCAACTTTATCACTGAAAATATATAAAAATAGAGACAAATGATACTCATTACCACTACAGAGCTATAAAAATATTACAGCTCAGATTATTTGATCTAGTGAGAATTTGACGAGAAATGTTTGAGTCAAGAAAGTTCTGATTTTGATTGCTGACCATTTTTAAGGAGAAATCACAAGGGCCGTTTTGTTTAGAAAAAGAGTGAATATTTTCAGATGCATTTGCAAAGTAGAAGCTGGTATAGATGAAGATTCCAGCCAAACATGTGACATAAATTTTGATATGAACCATAATTGGACAGAGCAGTCATCCATGCTATAATCATGTCGACTAAAATTTTGGCATAGACGTTAATTCAGCAACTCACTTTGGTGAATCTAAATTACTAACTGACTAAAATAAATGCCAGAATCTGTCGGTCAACTCCTGACCACATCGTAATACAGACACTGCAAACGAACGCACCTAATTATACTACAGGACATGATAAAGACCACCAAACAATCTCAGAAATATAGACTCTGAAATTGATTTTTGCTGTGAAAACATGTGATCTTTAGTGCATCCTCAACTCTCCTCTTTAACTATTTTTTTGAAAGCTTTATATCTCAAAAACAGAGACAAACTACAGTTAATTAATGAGTGGTTCTCAAGTAATGCAAATACATGATCGTGCATATCACAGCAAAATAAATAGGAATCAACTTTTAAAAGGTTAGAGAAATGATTTTCTTCTTTTTTATACGGAAATGTCATGTCCAACTCAATTAGCAGAAGCTATCAAATTCAACAGATATCAAACTGCATGCACTTAAAAAACCTAAAAAAAAAATGTATGCAAGGTTACTAAATTGCTTTAACAAACACTGTATTGCTACTCCTCTGCAAATGTAATGAGATTCTTGTTTACTTTTGCATGCTACAGTTTCAGTGTCGAATTAGGTTGACGTAACTTTGTGAAGGGTCGTAAAGCAAAAGCTGTTAAAAATCCCTGAGACTAACCACTCATTAGAGCAGCTGGTAATCTCACAAAACTAACAGACGTTCAAAACTGTCTTTTGGTTTCGCTTATTTAAGACAATTTCGTGTCACAGCATAGGACTGAACAAAATACCCATGCATGTTTTAAAGCAGCCACACCCCAACTACAGTTGATTCTTGTCTCCTTGTGCGTGTTTGTGTGTGTGTAGAGGGGCAGAATTGCGTTCTGACAGTGCCGTTTCAAAAGACTAAAAGCAGGCCTAGGCCTCCTCTCTCTGAGCAAACACACCATTTTAAGAATTGCCCAACATCTACAACTTTGGCTAGTCTGCCATTTTGAGAGGGATCCTTTCTTTGGCTTTCCATTCATGCTGAAAGAGTGGCAGAATGCTTCGCGGATCAATGCCAGATTAGTTAAATGGACCACATGACCAAAGGGATTAGCGATATATGTATGAACCAGCACCACCTCAACTCCGCCCACCTAAACCGTTGGCTCGGACAAGCCGAAATCTGGAGCCTGATTTTATATATTTTTTTTCACATAAACAGCAAAGGTGCAATATTTTAGTCTTCAACATGGCTTAAGCCGTGTTCCAAAGATCTGTATCAATATAAAATGAACACAAGATCCGTGAGTTTAATGCTAAATGATTCAGCCTGAAAACAACATGTTAACTTATAGTTGTAGAATCTTATTTTGTTCAAAACACGCTTCACAAAATTATAGGTTAATTACTTTTGAAAAGTCCTGAAATGCTAAATGTCACATGAAATTGATTTATGTAGCATTATGTGATTGTTACACTTTATAATTGTGGTGCATTATGAGCTCATATTATTTGGAAGACTATATCACACTTTTCTACCTTTGTCATTTAATGTAAAAGGTTAATAACTATACATATCTATCTATCGATCTATATTATACAGTTGATTTTAATTTATTTAAGGAAAAAATACTCCATTCGAGTTTCAACTTTCCCACTGTTTTTCACCAATTTTACTATAAAATATATTTTATTGTGGTCATTATTAAATATACTACAAAAATACAAAAAACTATTGTACTGTAAAATTAAAAGAGTAAGACAATTAATTATTAATGCAAAATGACAAGACTCACATTTTCCCATTTCAATTAAAAGCTACTTAAAGATAAATTTATGCTATAAAATAAAAAGCAACCAACCTTTTTTGATGACTGTATGATCAGGAATTACAATACTGTGATCGCCTTCTTGCTGCAAGAAAGAACCAGGAAATGCATCACTGTCCGCGCAATCCCAAATAAATAATTATGAAATCATTAAATCACATCAACTCACCTGAACATCATCCAATCCGTGGCCTATGTCATGCAAGCCGATGCTATCACCTATGGAATCGATTCCGTGAATGTGTGGAGGGAGCAGCTCCGGTCTCCTAAAGTCCCGCCGCATCCCGGACGAGCCCCCTTCCAGGCCCAGTATGGGGCTGCCGAGTCCGCCGCGGCCGTGGGACCCGATGGCCTCTTGACCTTGCCGTCCAGGCCATGACTGCTGCTGATTAGATGCTGCAGACTGGTGTATTGAGTTGATAGTAAACGGGTCGCTCAGGTGGCCGTACGGGTCGTTGGGTTGGGTGTATGGCAAAGGTTGGTAAGGGGGAGGGAAATACGGCGGCTGGAAGTCCGAGCTGGCGGAGTGCGAGAGGGACGGTGGCGGGCTGTAGAGGTGCTGGCTCACCGCGGGAATGTGAGGTAAACGGGGGTTTCCGTTGCTGTTAACATCATGCCTTTCCTGCTGCAATAGAGAGTGCATCACATTGAAACCATGCACACAACAAAGACTGCATTAGAGTTTTGTCACATTCTGATCACATGAGTACCTCTGGAGAAAATACATCTGACAAAGCCATAAGCATAAATGATTAGGCAATATTATATTTGAGTTAAAAAAAACCGAATTTTTCAAATCGAAAAAGAGCAAAATCCTGCTTTTTCATGAACATGGCACAATTCCCACGGATAGTTAACAAATCATAAACATTTTCATGCAAATCAAAAACTGAGCTTTGCATGTTCTCTAGTTTATCGTGCAAAATTAAATGCAACCTTAGAATACAGTTATTGGCTTAAAGATCTATTTCCACCCGATTTAACGCACTTGCGCTCATTTAACTCTATGTATTCAGTCACATCGAACGCATTTGGCCTGTTGATTTAGATGTTATTTCTTGCAACGCACACGTAAGGTTCCCAAACCAAACATTTTTACAAGTCATTTGTTCTCTTTCTAATTCAGCATCAACTGATCGTCTTTTAAGTCGGCTCTCTGCTCAGCTCTTGAGGGGACTGTATAGTGTGCATTCATGACTCCTATTGTCTGGCAAAGTTGCTTGGATAGTTACTGTCACCAGAGACACATGAATGACAATGAGCGACGGGCAATTTCTAGACAGCTTAATTGAGACCACGTGAATTACTCTTGAGAGTTTTCTCTCATATTCATTCTGATTTTTGAAACAATCGTGCTTGCGCTTGCGAAGAAGGGCTGCTGCGCCTGAAAACTAATTCATCTTTTTGTCGGAGTCACATTGTAAAGATTCATTCTGCGTGAAACTGTACAACTGAAACTATGTGCAATAAATGCATCTTGAATTAAACTGCATTAACACTTTATATTGTTATTAGCCTGCTATAATTATTTTATACTGAATTTGTAACAATAAATATTATTATAGGCTTTTTGTGTGAATTGCTAGTAAAGTATTCTTAAGAAGTATACCAATTGAATACTTTAAGTAAAATAAGCTATTTTACACATTTATTATTTAAAAGAGCGTAATTTCATCTTCACATACAGTTTTGTTTATTTGCGAAAGATCAAATGTAAAATATCTATTTAAAACAGAAAAAAAAAGGCTTATATGTATATTTTACACAATAAAAATGAAAGCTTATGCAGCAGGCGTATCTAGTTAACTTCGCAGAACTCACTTTGCATATTATTTGGCAATAGAACAATACCGAATTTCCATGTTTTAAATTACAAACAGACAATGCATGCGTTTAATTCTCTAAAACAATCTGCCCCTGAAGAAGATGTCTGCACATGAAAGGCGCGCTTGGGTTCGCTTCTTACCCTTACCTCGCAGTCATCTTCATACTTCACGTTATCTGCTAATTTCCACAACATTTTGTCTTTGCCGCGCGTGATCTCAGAAGTGTGTGTCTGTGCTGATGTGTGCTTGCGGTCTAGAATATAATCCAGAGAGTCCGGCGCGCGCCGCGCAGAAGTGAAGCATCAACTCAGTGTTGAAAGGAGGAGGATGAAGGAAGAGAAACTCATGCGACTCGCGACACAAACTTGCGAGAAACGAATCGTGGGGTTCCGGTCCAAACAGACGTACTCGACTCCCTCTGACGGACAACAGAGCGGCTCAGGCTCGACTCACTGACTCTCTTTGGACTCTCACTACTATATTTGCCAGTGGTGGGCGGTGACCTACTGCGCGCTGGCTACGTCAGAGCGAAGAACCTGCTGCTGATTGGCTACTGTCAGAACGAAGGGCCAATCGCGAAACTGTCCGTCTGTTCAGAGGGCAAATTAATCCTGGACCGAAAATTGAAAAATGATTTGCCATTTCCTGGGGGGGAAAAGTCTACAAACAAAGCATGGTAATATTTACAGTTTTAATTAACATTAAATGTTACTTGCGCAATTACAACTAGACAGAACAATACCTATAGATAGGAATGCAAAAACTGCACAAACCAAAATATATTTGTTAGATTTTCCTCTTATTTTTAATGCTGATTATATACGATATAAAACAAAAAAACAGACGCAGTAAATTAGGGTTAAAAGGCAGCAACAACAAATTAATAATAAATACAAGATACAAAATAATAATAAGTAATGACATAAAGAAACAAATAAAAAATTATATAATAATAATAGCTAAATAAAAAACTTTCCACTAATGATTTTAGACTTTATTGTATGTTTTATCGGCTAGAATTGTGTGTGTTTTTAAGCGTTTTGAAATAAAATAGAATTAAAAAAATTATTAAAATAGAATAAAATAATAATAACAACAATTATAATAGGCCTAATAAATATATGTTAAAGTGGATAATGTCGGCATTAGAGATTTGAAAATCTGTAAACAAAAAGATAGCAAAAGAGAAAAAAAAAAGACGAAAGAAAGACTTACTAAGCGGCTTAGACTCGCCTATCTGCTAATGCAGGTGAATTAAATGTATTGTGGGTCAAAGCGCCTGCGGCTCGAGCTGGACTGTGATAAATGAAGCGCACGAGCGAGTTTGATTCCTCTGTAATCTGAATGAAGTTACTGTCAGATACTTTCACACACGCAGACTCTACTGTAACCCCGGGGGAGAAACATCTGCTTATGTAACCTGCTGAAATCGCAAGCAGAACATCCACTCAGGCAATAATAAAATGCAAGAATGCCAATTGTCCTATGACAATAATTTTTATTTTGCCTACCTATTGGCCTAACCTGAAGACACTGTTTTCCTTTTGCGTCGTTTGTGCAAAACGGAATCAGAAAGATAACTCATCAGTGTGAGATATAAATTTCAAGCAGAGACAAGTTTTATTTAAGCTCAAAACTCATCGTCGGAAAATTAGTGAACGCAATCAGCAAATAAGCATATAGTCTAGTAGGGTGTAATAATGCATTGAATAGGTCTCAAAAATAATAAACGAGTTAGCAAAAATCGTAGCAATTAGACTGATTATTTGCTTTCGTTAAAAATAAATAAATACAATCCGTGACCACGCAGGCCCCTGCTGCACTCACGCGAGAAAAATACAGTTTAAAAGATAATATGCATGTTGTGTTTAATTATTTATTTAATAACACATTGGCTAACAATAGTGTGTGTTGTGTGCGTTTTGCATTTTTTCTTTTTATTATCGTTACTGAAAACCAGAAACTGTTGTAGTTCTCTTTGCTTTGACGGCTTTAGCCTAGTGGTTTTGTTTTACGTCATACCTTTGTTTCTATTTTTTTCTCATTCATTTGATATAAATTTAAGTAATTTGAAAATATACAATTGACTCTAAAACTGTGTAAATGAAAGCCCCAAAAGCGCTGTTGTTACAGCCTAACAGTAACATAATGTAGGTTGTAAGATTAAGAGTAAAAAAGAAAATATATTTTGTGCATGAAATTGAATTGCATTAAACTGACTTCAGAATTATTGTTAAATAACCATCTTAAGTGGAACGGTTTTATTGTTAAAAGCAATGCAATTAATAAAAGAGAGCTCAAACAGTTGCATAACACAAGTACAAATGTGTTTGGGTGAATGTATATAATCTAAAAAATGTGCATCCAACACTGGAATATCATTTTCTGATCAAATAGTACATTTGTATTTATTATTATTTTTTTTAGGTGGAAGTTGAATGAATCGAATTAAATAGAAAATAAGCAGAATGAGATACACCGTTTGATGCACACACCAAACAATAACCAAGAAGTTTAATGTAGCTGTTGCTTTTTCAAACTATTCATTTATGTAGCCTGTAAACGCTGATTTTTGCAGAGACACGTGATGCTCACGTATTTCAGTAGCTCATTTTAATTGGTTAAATTCCTGGATGTTAAATTCTCCCAACAATGATCTTCTCTTGCTGTAAATTCGATAGCGAGAGTGTTTTTTTACTCTTCAAAAAGGCGTCTGCCAAATTAATAAAATCTGCTGTTAAATGTTCAGACAGGTGTGAAGGTTCACACCCTAAGAAACAAAGGCGCCGCAATTTGGTAGCTAATTATTTGTTATTGTTTTATTACTACTATTATTGTTAATAGCTGTTGATGTTGTTATTAGATGCTTCCTTTAGGCTGCACATTCTACAAACGCAAGCAAAAGTTCAGGCACCAGTTAACACGAATTTACTATACAAATTAATTGAACAAACTGTAATTGACGAATGCCGATTTCCCCCCCCCCCCCCTAACAACACGTTTTATCCTCTTGGCATTAATAGTAATAAGATTGTAATGGACACATACCCGCCAGTCCAGCCTCTCCAGCAGCGACATCTGCTTCAGCTGTTCGGTCCCGCTGTGAAGCAGCGAATGCTCTCATCAGCCGCGCTCGCGCCGCTCATACACCTGGATGCGCAGGGCACGCAGCGCGCATGCGCAGAGTCTCGGAACACCTGAACGAGGGCCGCAGCATTCCGATCGATGAGGATGATTAGTCATCGCTACTGCAATTGCACTATTGCGCTTTAATTAAAGAAACCAAAAAATTAAACATAAAGACAAGTCAAGACGACCTAAAGAATTCACACACTTAAGACACACCACTAGTGCGTTTTAATTTAACACAGGCTGCACCAATTTACATATTTCAGAGACTTCCCCATACAAATCCGTAGTGTATAACCTATATTTGAAGCTAAATTACAAAAGTAACTGTTATTTCAATATTCTCGATGACGCTGGGAACCTCGAACAGGCCTATATTGTGAAGTGATTGAGCCTTGGAGGTTTAATTTCGCCTGCAAGCCTTTCTTGTATATTTAAAAGCTTTTAAGTAAAGCAATTACGTTTGAAAGGAACAGCTTCCAAAGCTGGCATTTCATGTTTCACAGAACACGTTGCATAAAATTCTGCTATGGTGAGTAATATACAAATCCTTTTTAGTTTGACATTCCTAGCATGCAGGTTAGCTATTTCTCAAGCTTTCACACGCACACAGGAATCAAGACGCATACCTGAAATAGTAGAGTCTATGATTTTATTTATGCACCTGTCAGAATAACATAAACAATTCTATTATGTGACCTGAAAAAAGCCAAGAAACAGACAGCTCCATGAGACCTCGCGCTGCTGCTTGACTGAAGCAGCGCTTATTCTTGGACATCTACTGCCACCGAGTGGCCAAAAGTAACGTTGAGGGTCATTACTGACAAATATACAGCAACATCGCATGACTTTTCCCAGATCGGATCTTTATTGTGTTCACAAATAATACATGTTTAAAAGTACAATACGTAACTACTGTAACTAGTAGGTTATTTCTGTGATAACGTGACAAGTAACGCTCGAGGGCTTCAGGAACAAGCGTTTATGCTTCTGAGGAGGAAAACAAAGTTATTTGCCTTTTGAAGTTTGTTTTTACTGCAGTACACTGGTTTAAAACAAGATGCTGCTGCAAAGCACAGTCCAGTCAAAAAATAAAAACCACAAGACATTTAACACTCCATGGGTTAAACATCAACATTGGTCTACTGAAAAGAAACACTTAAGCATGCAAATGAATTAAGACGATCTTATAAATGTAAATAAAATGCAATAGTGAAAAAGAAACCGGCTAAAAACAATGCATCAATCCAACAGGCAGAATGTGCTCATACAAAGCCTGACCACTAGAGAGCGAGCTTCACTATGAAGAGCACACTCAAAAGTGGTAAGGCGTATGTGTGACCCAGTTGGATATCTGGTCTTTGGTACGTTTGGCAGAGCTGTGGGAGGTGAAGATTGACTTGTAGGTCTCAGATTTGTCCTTCATCTCCTGGATCGATCTCTTACTGCCAGCGATGGGGCCCAAGGGGGCTTTTAACGTCTTAGAGCTCTCACCAGATGTGGACGGTCCCGGAGCTGGGCAGGAAAAAGACAAGAGGTCACAGCTTAAATGACAGAACCAACTAACGCATGGCTTGTGGTGGTGGACTGATTATTACCATCAATTCTTTAAGATCCAGTTCAACCAAAAAATGTAAATTAGCAGGACATTTTTGTTTCTTTATTGGAACAAATAAATAAACTTTAAACTAACCATTGCAATATATTGCTTTTTCTGATTTTTTTTTTTTTTTTTTGCTGAAAGAGTTTTTGTCTGGTCTAAATCAGGAGAGATCAAAAACCATATACAAGACAAAAGAATCAAAAACCAGTGTGGTGATGGATTTTTGAAGTAAAATGACTTCTTCACTTCATCGCTGGAAGAAGCATTATTATGGACTCATATTTTCACCAGAACCAAACCCAAACACACAGATTTTGGCTTCTAAAGATGTTAACTGTTGAACTGGAGTGCTGTGGATTATTGTGATGCTTTATTCTCTGTTTGGACTCTCAAATCTGACGGCTCCCATTCCCTGCAGTGCATCCATTGGTCAGATGGAATACTACATTTCTTCAAAACAAACAATGTTAAACAGGGCCCTGAGGGTGAGCACATTTTTCTGCAAACATATGTGACCCTTATTCATAATTCTGCATGACGGTCTGCATTGCACACGATTCTAATCTTATTTAAAAGTCTTTCTAGATAATAGCCTCTAAACAAGCTGACAGATATAACAGCTGTCTCTTTCCGAGGACAAGACAACAGAGAGGCCTGGCATGCATGTCCCTAAATGACATGACCACTTCATTTGTATAGTAGGTGTAATTCATTTGTTTGTTAATCACCCGTGTGGCTTGCACAGATTCATGCGAGGTCACCACACTTATGGCTAGTTAGATGTTTTGGGCTATTAGCTTTTTTTCATATTAGAAGGATTTCTGAAGGATCATGTGACACTGACGACTAAAAAAATATTCAGCCATGATCACAAAAACCAATTACATTTGAACATATATTCACATAGGAAACAGTTATTTTAAACTGTAATGATGTTAGAGAATATTTACAATTCTTACTGTATTTTTGACCTTGGCAATCATAAAAAGTTAGTTAAATTAAATAAACACCTTTCATTCACTGCTAGCATTAAAGCCTGGGCTGGAGTTGAATGAACTTGACTTATAAACTTATAAACTCCAGCATAACTTCACTTCCTCTGCTGCTACCTACTGTGCAGATGAATATAATAAATGCATACTACCATAACCAGCTTTCAGCATGTATACTGCCCACTGTGTAAGAACACTATGGTAACCAGTATGCAGTGATTTCACATGACCTGACTGTGTTGCACAAGCCTGGAAATTAAAGCAGCAACACATTTCTACTGAAGTTGAAATTGCATCAGATATCCAAGATAAGGGATGACTCAATCTACAGATTCCACACTTGTGAAACCGGCACTGATATGAAAATTTACACATATTTCCGTTTATCATGTAAATCTAGCCCTGTAGTTTGGCATGCTGAGATACCTGAATCACTGCAGCTTCCACTGCTGCCTGCTCCATTCAGTGAAGAAGATTTAGTCTCTGAGGCGTCACAGCTTCCTGCCATTACAAGAGAGAAGAAAAACTACATTCAGGGGTTGTACTAGTTAAATAAATTACTACAATTAATTGTTCGACCACTATTGGGAAGTTCAAAGCAGTGCTATTTTAGTATAATATATTTGATTAGTTTTTATTAGCATTTTTTCCCTTTTAATTTTGAGTTTAAAGCTTGTAGATATTTTTAGATTTGTAGTTTGTCATTTTTATTTAGAATTAAAATATCTATATTAAATAAATATATATATATTTACACATACACACACACACATACATGCATATATTTCCTTTCATATGTCATTAATATATATATAACCACATACAAACAAACACACATACACATATATTTATTTATGTATAATTATGATTTCTGAGAATATGTCAGATAAGAGGTTAAGCTGATGGATGATTCAGCAAAAATATTAAAATTTATCTTATATATTATTAATATTAAATAAATATTTGTGAAGCCCCACAGTGACGTTATATTCTAAAACCAAATTTATGATTATCATACAACACCTTTCAATTAGCAGCCCATTAGAGGTTAAAAAATGATTGATGGAAATTATTTGGATGTGTGTCAGTCTCATCGTTTTGATGACCTCAGATGGTTGGAGATTATCTCATGGATAATCATGTCAACTTTACTTGAGCCTAATTCGTACTAAAGGGTAAAAAGCTGCAGTGAATGTTGACTTTTGTCCTACATTTTTAACGCCTGCTCAGTCATTCCTACACATAGTTTTATCAATTCCTCACAATACCTAATAATAAAGATAAGAGGAATATTATGGGTTCAATATCATTAACAGCACCTGTGATGTAATGCCAGTTGCCACATGCCTCATTTAACTTGTCTTTCAGTTCATTAAAAACTGCCCTTGCAATCAAGTTCTATGACTATTCTTGGGAGGGAATTGCTTTTTATTCTTTAAAAGGTCCTGTCCTGACTTACATCACAAGCTTCATATTGGTCCAGCATTTGTAGTTATCTTAAGTTTTAACTTTTGGGTTAATTATAATCTAACGCTGTTGCATGTCCTTGCGGGGAGAGCACTGATAAAGGCCTTCTGTGTCATTACAGGTGTTAACGAGAGACGAGTGCATTCTTTGAAAGTCACACTGACTCTTTCAACAAAGCGATCTTGATGATGTAATGCCGGTAAAGCCGGTAAACCAGGTAAAACTTTCACACAATGTGCACAGAAGGACAGGGGCTGTTTACATAAAGAAAAATCCACCCACAGGAATTCTTCCACCTAGAAAGGTCTCGTAATCTCACTCCTAATCACAACTCAGCAACTCAAACAATGATTTAAAGCAGAACCGAAGCAGGTGGCGAGCTGCTTTAAAACGGACAAAACAGCATCATAAAAGTAACTCATATGACATCTGCAACAATTTTCTAAATATATAATATGCAATTACTAAAAAATGAAAAAGCTCAAAAATTGCAGTTTTTAAATCTGAAAGATTGTATTTTACCCTTTTAAAAAATGGTAACACTTAACAATAAGGTTCATTGGTTAAAATGTAACTAAGATCAACGCTTTTGTAGCATTTATTAATCTTTACTTAATGCTAATTTCATCATTAATGCATTATTAAATTCCCAAGTTGTGTTTGTTGACGTTAGTTAATGCACGGTCAACTAACATGAACGACTGTATTTTTATTAACTAATGTTTCCAAATATTAATATATATTTTTGTAAATGTATTGCTCATTGTTTGTTCATGTTAATACATTAACCCCCAGTTTCATAGACAAGACGGAAGCTAGTCCCAGACTAAATTGCATGTTTAAGATGCCTCAGATGAAAATCTCTTGCTCTGACATACCTTAAAACATATCAGTGTCATTGTTCTGTGTCAAGATGCACACATAAGGCATTTTTTGTAAAAGTTGCTCAAATATCTTAATTTAACTAATGCCTAGTCCTGGCTTAAGCTAAGCCCCGTTTGTAAAAACCGGGCCTAAGTGTCACTAAAAAAATATATAATAGTGTATAAATAATGGTCAAATATTTAAATGTAACATTTACGTTTCTTAAATGTTGCATTGCATGCTCAACATTTTACATGTCACATGGTGAAATGCTGCAAAAAAAAGCGGGTTGACAGCTCTGGCGAAGCACTGATGATTATCAGCTGACAATGAAGTGTACTTTCACAGGAAATACAATCTCAAAATCTATCTTGTGTTTTTTTCACACAAAAAAGACAGGCATAAACAAGGGCTTGGAATCATAAGGCGGAGGAAACTATTTGTATTTTTGGGTCAGGTACTGCTTTGCTGCTCATTAGTAAAATAAAACAAATTTAATTAATTAAAAATAAAACAATTCTACACACTGATCAGGGTTGATTTACAATGCAAACGGTAAGTGTTACTGTACCTGTTGAATCCACTGACTTGGAGACCTTAGTATCCTTGCTCTTCTTTGATTTCTGTATAAAAAAAGACAAAGAATGCCTAACACAAGTGTTCTTAACGCTGTCTGAAATCATTTGAAAAAATAAAAAATAGGAAGTGAAAAAAGTTGCTTATTCGGTACATTCCTCATCTCTTACAAAATGTCTTTTACCGACAATTTTTAAAGGCAGGGTAAGTGATTTCTGGAGGGTATTGTTGATATCTGAATTCAACAAAACAGAAGGGTCTCGGCTCTATTTTGATAGCTCCATCCCACACATACGTAGTCTAACCAAGACAACGATTAGCTCAGTGAAACAAAGCAGAACACGAGCATGACGACAAATCTCTGACAGAAAACTACTGCCACGTTCTTTTTATGACGTGCAGACACAAAAGATTTTGTTGTGTCCAGTGTAGGCAGACTTTAGCTGTTGCTGCGCTGCGTCTGGTGTAGTTACTGTGTTAACTTACTCACATATGGAGAAGAACTAAAGCAACCTCGGCATCCAATCACAGGCTGAGTTCTCTCCAGCGCTGGAAAGCTTGTTTTGGTACTCAGCCCCAACTCTGCTTTCTTAGCAAAACAAAAAACACTTACCCTGCCTTTAATGGTAGCTTCCTGCAAGCACGTCCCAAAGACCACTGCAATTCTATATCAGCAAGACACATACTTTTGCAGATTTTGCCTTCAATCGGCGCTCCTCCATAGCCTTCTGAAGCTTCTCCACCTCCTCTTTAGACCCATTCAGCATCACAAGATTGTCTTCTTGAAAAGGATCTCCACACTATTAAAAAAAACCACACAAAAAAAAACACAAGAATGTGAATATTAAAATTTATGCAAAAAATAAAATTCTAGTAAATGACTAGTTTTGGCACAAAGAAATAAAACTAAAGTTAAAATAGTTTTTAAAAAAAAATAAAGAATAATAATAAAAACTAAATAAAATTAACAATAAAATCTTTAAAAAAAAAAAATGTCAAAGAACACATTGAATTAAACGTATATTTGAGGAACAAAATTTTTGAAAACACATTTTCTTGCAAAACGCACTCCCATAGTCATTCTTTACCGCTTTGAAAAAACGTTTCTTGAGTGTCTATGATAAGATTTTGATAAAACACAGTTCTCCACAAACGGGAGAAGTGCTAATGTGTCACTAAACAGGTCATAAAGCAGGTATGACGGCTTTGCCTGAAAAGCAGAAAAATGTAGCACTGATGACTAAGTTCACCGAAAGCCAAACACACACACAATGGCACAGGCATTCAGCAGCAGCTATTGTCTTGCACACGAGCAGCACCGGCACACACAAGAGCGCTAATCTCTCTCACTCATCAGCAAACGCCTGGGCCACCAGCCCTCGGGCTCACTACAGGTTAGTAGCTCTCCGTCTCTGGGCTCAGCTCGGGAAAAAAACAAGGAGCTCATGCATCTGGAATCAAATTTTTCAGCAAAGCAAGTATCTGAGGAAAAGAACAAGAGGTGGAGAGAGCAAACAGAGATGAAGATTATAAAGGTAAAGCTGGAGAGAGAAACAAATCTGTAGCATCTACTAAACAAACAAAAAACGAAATCAACTCAATGCTTTAAAATCAGCATAAAAATCCTTTCTAAATACACATTCCTGATTTTCCTGTGCACAACTTCCTCAATGCACGTTATTGCAGATTAAAATATTTTGCATAAGTAGCTATTTTTGAAGCTTGACACTGTTTGTTTACATTTAAAATGCAAATGACTAAACTAAATGATTTCAATTGGTTTCAATTCCAAGAATGTATTAATTAATTAATTATCCAATTTATAAGCCATTCCTTATTAAGACCATTAAAACTGCTTAAGTCTTTTAAAACTGAAAAAATAAATAAATAAAAAATACTAACCGTAAAAATTTACATTTCAGATTTTATTGTGCACGAATCCCTTGTATTATTTTTTGCTATAAAACTTAATATATGCTTTTTTTTTTTAAACTGAGCTTTGTTATTGCTAAGCTAAACACTCCCTGCTTACAATTAAAATACAAATTATCAAAATAAATATCTTATAGATGACAGAAGTTTAATTTAATGCGTTATTTTAAGTAAAACTGACTACTTTCTAAAGTACTTTCTAAATACAATTGTTGTGCAATTCTCTTATTATTTATTTGATCTAAAATCTCTTTTTTATTTCTTTATTTCTAAAGCGTGGCAGTCCTCACTCACTTGACAGAATGACAGAATTTAATTTTATGCATGATAGTAATCAAAACAAACTCAAGTACTTTCTTAATTCAGGATCTTATTGTGCACAATTTCCAAATTAAGCCATTTATTTCATATTTCCTTGTCCACAGTCAAGATGCAAATAAGATAAATGACAACTTTTTTTAAATAAAACATAACAGCTATATCTTTAAAAATGTTGTCAAGTCATGAAAATCAAAATGGACAAAAATCCTTAATGCACATTATTGCAAATTTAAAATCACATTTGAAATAAAAATGTCCATTTCTGGCATGCCGTTCTTACCTCAGAAGTAAATAATAAAACAATAAATAAATAATATAAAACAATAATAATACAATTATTTTAACCGGGAGTCAGTCGATTCATCTTCTATCCACTGCTTTTGCTTAAAAAATAATGTTGAACTCACGGTTAAGCATTTTTAAGCCACAGGATATTGCTAAACTGTCTGCGACAGCAGCGTGATGTAATAACTAACGGTTAAGAAGATGCATGCTACCCGGATAAACCAGTATTATTAGTTTCACTAGTAGTTTTCTGGGAATAACAAACCTTGGAATGTGGCGACTGACCAATCAGAATCCAGTATTCCACGAAGCCGTGTAATAACATAAGTTAATGCACTCTGAACTAACATGAATAAACTACTATAACATTAACAACAATTAATTCATTATTAAACAGGATTAAAAAAGAGGCAAAGTGAAAGACTGGATTTTTTTCGATCGGGTAGCGTACTAGTGATTTCAAAACATTTCAGCTGGATTATATGTTGTGTATATTATTTATGTCATATAAGATTTGGTTGAGTTATGCTGCAGTAAATATTACGCTGCATCCCTTATCTCTTCCAGGAGCAGGACAAACAACGCTGAAGATTAATAACCATGACTGAGATGGTCACACACATAACATTATAATGAGTTGAGCTGTCATGTTCCTGTCGTTTTCCAAAGTAGAAGAAGTGACCTAATTAAAGCAGAACTAACATTATTTAAGCAACTAATTCCCCACTACCAGAAACAACATAACCGCTACAGCTGAAACCGTAATAAACATCGAACCAGTTCTGCTGAATACAACGGGCTACAGAACTGGTTAGGTGTGGTGGTAAAGAAGAAAAGCCATGCTTGACGACAATACGACTCTCATGAGAAGAGTGTCCAAAAGCAAAAGAGGTGCAAATTACAGCAAGGGCTAGTCCAACCATTTGTAACCTGCTCACGCTCCTCCTACAGTGCTCTCACGGGATGTGTTACCGAGCAGCCAAAGCCCACAGTCGCGAGAGGACTCTATAACAGCAACATCCGGCTCCGACCGAGCAGTTTTACTCTCACACAGAAAGACAGATACTGATAGGAAGCGCTCGGCAGGGATTTCAGTTTAGGAGGAGCCTTTTAGACCGAGGTCTTGCGGATGTTAGCACGTTTGTGAATGTTTAATCCCATTTCCTTTTTAAAGGAGTGGAAACGCCTTGAGCTAAAAGGTAAGCATACTCTGATTTATTGGCCCATGTCTAATGCACTTGATGTTTATACTTTAGAAAACCAAAACTCATGTAAGGGACCGCCTGTAAAGGGGTTTCATTTGGATTCTTAACCACAAGAAATAAATGTAATGTATAGTGTATAAAGGCTGGTTATAGTTTTCTCCATTAAACCTGTTGTTAGTGATACCAGTTGTACACTCGTTATTTAAGCTGGTGTTTTCACTAATAACTACTGAGACATTTAGAAAATCAATCATCTTTTGATATCTTTAGTTAAAAGGCAAAATCTTACAGACTGTATAAAAGCAAACATACTTAAGTTCAGGAGTGATTAACATACAGCATTGTGGTTAATACTTAACACGGGCATGAGTATAAAATTCAAGTTGATGTGCTCTAAAACACTTCCTTCAACGATTAATATTCAAAACTTCATTTGCATTACACTTGACTTTAATATACCGTTCATATTCTGCTTTCTGTCGATTTCAACTGAAGTAGAAGTTGTGCAAGTTATCAGAGCAAGACCAGACCACGTTGTTTTCTTTCAACAGAAATACATTTGCAACCTAACCTAGAAGCATTAAACAAAACCACAGCATCCTGCCATGTTGCTCCTTTTTCTTTTTAACTGATGAAGAAAACATTAAGTCATTTAGCAGACGCTTTTATCCAAAGCGACTTATAAATGAGGATAATGGAAACAACCAAAATCAACAAATGAGAAATGATACGCAAGTGCTAGAACAAGTCTCAGTTAGTAAAAGTTAAAAGGAATAGAATAGAAAAAGAGAAGCAAAAGTGTGTTTAGGAAAACCACACTCTCACTTCTCTATTTTTTTCCTTTTCGAGCAGTTAGGAAATGAAGAGTCCAAGTCTTTTCTTTTAATAGAATTAGAAGGCACATAAGTACTGGATTTAGTTAAAGGGATGATGCTCAAGGCAAACATCAACGCTGTGAATTTTACGCGAGCAACTATTGGTAATCAGTGCATTTTGATGAACAGATGTGACGGCCATTCTGTTTAGCTCATTAAAAAATAATCTTGCTGCTGCATTTTGGATTAATTGTAAAGGTCTGATAGAACTGGCTGGAAGACCTACTAACAGAGCTTTGCAATAGTGAAGCCTGAGCTAGAACAAGGAGTTGTGAAGCATTAAATGAAGGGCATGGGGGGCGTTCTTCGTACGTCACTAACTCAGTTAGCTGGATTTGATTGTTGTGGATTTGTCCTGATCTTGGAATTTTTTCGTTCTTCGATGTGCATCCCGGACTTGCTGTCATAGCAACAGGTCAATAAGCCTAAACCTGCTCAGGAGGTCACACTTTCTTTCTTTTCTTTTTTCTTACAATCTTCTGATGTCTTTAAACTAAAATGAATTTGATAGTGATTTCTTAACTCAAGCTGAAGTGCAACAGGTCTTGTACACACACTACATGATGCTGATTGAACGTTGTGTGATTTTCATTGTTTAAGGTGACAATAGACAATTGTCAGCGTGTTTTATAAACCCCTGAGTGTTCATTAAACAACTTGACAAAACTTAAATCCACTACTCATTTGGGTCCAGCAACTGGGACTCCAGCAGTGAACGCAGCTCCCTGGGGTGCTATTAAAAGGAAACCCAAGGGTTGCTGAGCTTAGAAAAGAGTGGCACAACAGAGTTACATCCAGGTGGGAAAAGACTGCTGTACCCTCACAAAGACGTGAAGGCAATCGGCCTTACTGTCAAAGGGTGTGCGTCATTATTAGATCAGCAAATGCTCTGGAGTAATGGTGACACCCATTAAAAAATATGTTTGTCCATGTATGTAATGATATGATCAATTCTGTCCATGACTTCACTACACAGCCAAGACAGAGACACCCAAAACATGTGCTCTAAAACGATCGGCATGATTCACCTCAAAGTCACTAATCGAAAAAGAAATAATAAATAAATCATTTGGTAATTTTGGACTTTTTTTTTAATGTGTAATGTTTATTTAAAAAACAAACAGAAAAAAAAAAAAAAAAAAAAAAAAAAAAAAAAAAAAAAAAAAAGAGTTGAGCTTTTTTTAATGGCACTTACTACGGTTTTATTATTATTATTATTATTTCTACATATACCAACTTGTCAATCTGTAAATAATCATAATACAATGCATTTAGAATGATTACAATGCAATAATGAATTGGCATATATTTTTAATTTTACAAAAGATTTCCATTTTTAAAAAGCTAGGAACTTTTTACTCTTCAAATAAATCCTAAAAAATAAAATGCATCATGGTTTCCTCACAATTATGAAGCAGCAAAACTGTTTTCATCACTGATAATAATCAGAAATGTTTCTTGAGCAGCAAATTCGAATGATTTTTGAAGGATCGTGTGATGCTGAATATTCAGCTTTGATCCCAGGAATAAAATTACATTCAACACACATTTTAATCAAATAAATGCAGACTTGATGAACAGAAGGAACTTCTTCATCAAAATGATTAATGAACTGTTAAGCCAGAAGCTCTGCTCTGTTTTGTGACGAATTTATCTCTTATTATTTTCTTCTTCCGCTCTGTTTCAGGAGGTCCGTAGCTGCTTTTCAGATGCTGGACTATTATGGTCCAGCTTGAGAACACCAAGTGCAGTTTTCTCTTCTGCCTTGGAATATGCATCCTAATATGTTCCGCCATCTACCTGAAAGCCAAAGTATCCAACGCCCCACTTCCTTCAGTTGACCTGAGCAGCCAAACCACGGCAGCACCCAAAAACTGTGACATTCTTCGGTCTGCAATTCCCGGGTTTACATGGCAGCGAAAAGACTGTAAGAAAATCAGCAATGAAACCAAACCGAACGCAAACTGCACTCTACTGCAGTCTGATCTGCACTTTATTACAACGTCGCTGAGCAAAGAAGAAGAAGACTTTCCTTTGGCTTTCATAATCACCATACACAAAGAGCTGGAAACATTTGTGCGGCTTCTAAGAGCCATTTACGCTCCACAGAACGTGTACTGCATTCACATAGATGCTAAGGCACCGGAAGAATACAAGACGAGCGTCCGAAACCTAGCTGGGTGCTTCCCAAATGTTTTTGTGGCATCCGCCAACGAAAAAGTGACTTACGCCGGCTTTTCCCGTCTGCAGGCTGACATCAACTGCATGAAGGACCTGGTGAAGTCTCCTACAAAATGGAAAAGAGTTATAAATCTGTGTGGCCAGGACTTCCCAATCCAGACCAACCTGGAGCTGGTCCGGTACATGCAACTACCCGAATGGAAAGACAGGAATATGACACCAGGAATCAAGCAACCATCCACTATGAAGCACAGGACTGAGTTTCAGTACGAGGAGGTAAGGGGCACCCACGTGGCGCCAAAAGGACGGGGTCAAAAGAAGGGACCACCTCCTCATAACATGACAATTTACTTCGGAACGGCGTACTACTCCTTGACGAGACCGTTTGTGGAGTTTGTCCTCAACGACCAGGTGGCCACAGACTTGCTGGAGTGGTCTAGAGACACCTTCAGCCCAGATGAACATTACTGGGTGACGCTGAACCGCATGAAGGGTAAGTCAGGATGTAATAACCCCGTGTATGTTTGATTTAAAATACAATGTTGACTCAGAATGTTGATAACCGAGGAAACTGCTCAGAAGCATGTGGTGTCCCAATACTGACATTGGTCTTGCATGTGTACTCAGAAGCACCTGGCAGTCATGTAGAAGGTGAATGGGAAGGTAACGTCCGTGCAATCAAATGGAGGGACCAAGAAGGATCCGCACACCAGGGCTGTAAAGGTACGAGAATAACAAGCAAAAACTTTTTGTGCTGACATAGGATATGATTTCATCCAAAGCAACTGGTCAGAGTCCAAAATATTTCTAGTATACAATGCCATGTTTATCCATGGTGCCAGCAGATTTTACGAAGGCAAATGTAATACATATAGTGTGTGTGTAACTGAAAATTATCAGAAACAAAAACATTAATAACTACCCTATATATATATATATATAAACTTGCCCCACTGACAGAGGTGCGTGGGTGTTTTTTTCCCCTTGTTTTAAGTATAAACTCACAATTTCTAAGAAAACGAAACTGAATATGTTCAGTTTGCATTTCAAAGTAAATTTATATTGATTTAAGGCTTATTTGTTCTGGAAAATGCATTGCATGTGCATTTTACTCTTTCCCCGCCAGCATTTTTGATGACAATTGATGGCCTACAGAATATTTTCTGCTATGCGTGTATGAACACGTTATATATCAAGATAAAGAACCAAGCCTCTGCATTTTATTCTATCTTTATGTGTATCACTTGAATGCAGATAGGTTTCATAAAAAATACAACATTTTGGACAACAAAAAAAAAAAAAAAAAAAAAAAACTGAGAAAAATGTATTTTTATGAACTTTCTGCATTTTCAAGATATCATATTCTTTCACCTGTAAATAATTATATTAATTATTGAAATTGCATTCAGTAAACAGAACAAACACACACACACACATATATATATATCTATCTAACATATCTAGAGACGTTTCTGCATCTGTGAAGGCACTTAGGCAGACACTCATTCGCAGAAGGGGAGAATGAGGACTTTTTAAAAGTCTCAAATGAACCCCGTTATTAGAAAGCTTGGTATTGCATTTATTTAAGACAGAGCCAATTAAAGTTTTTGCACACTGTCATTAATCTTCCCAATGGCAATCTGTGTTTTCATGTAAACATAACACTACACTCTTGTGTCCATGGATACCAAAACCATTGTTTGTTTGTTTGTACAGGACAATACATCAGGGATATCTGCGTTTACGGGATTGGCGACTTACCGTGGCTTATCGAAAGAGAGAGCATGTTTGCGAATAAATTTGAGGCCGCAAACTTCCCAGAAGCCCTGGATTGTCTAGAAATGTGGCACCGGCATAAAGTTCTCCAGCATGCTACGGTCCCCCTACAAGCATCATGGCATCTAACCACAGAGATTGAAACCATCAACAGCACAGTCATTTTAAAACCGGGGGAATGTTTCTGAGCAACAGCCACGAAAAGCCACAAACAAAAGTGAAACTGTCACCATGTAGAGGCTCTTCAACTTCTCCATGCATTCGAAACCATGTATTCTACAAATATAACGATACTTCGTCCTGACATCAGAGTACCACATGGACAAAGCAGACATGAAGGAAGAAGTAATAGAAATGTCACTGGAATATTTTTCTGCTTTATGGAGCAAATTTGTCAATATTCAAATGCAGCTTGTGATGTATAATTGTCAAAAACATGTGAAAACGTATGTGAGTGATGAATAATAACTGTTGTGCTGTTAGTAGTAATCATAATTTTATTTATTTTTATTTATTAACTGCTTCATAATGCACCGCTTAAAGTGGATACCTAAAGAACGAAGGCATGAAAAACCTTTTGTGAGATTTGAGATACAAGAAATACTGCATTATACTACTGCCACGATACAGTGTTACATACACAGTAACAGACCAAAAATATAGAAAATATTGTTATTTCTGATTTTCAGAGCGTTTAGTGACCATCATTATGGCATGACACTGTAACGCTTTCATAATGTAAGCCACATATTTTCAATGTGTACATTTGTGTGCAAATGATGTATGCCTGAACACCTGCTACTAGTCAATTTAGTTTTTAACACTATTTATATTGTTCAGTTTTAATGCTTAATTGTCAGTGCCGTCAAATGCATTGTTCTGATAAAACCCCCACCCAAATACATCAAGCACTTTCATTTTCATTGTGGCCTTAATAAATGTGCAACTTGGATAAAACAAAAATTGTTCTAACAAAGTAATTTTTTTAACATATAACCATAAACATGTACATCATGGCCATTAATAGACATATAGTGAAACATATCACCACAGAGTGCTGGTACAGACGGCCACGCATCATTCATTTGCAAGACAGACATAAATTATGTCTCAATTCATGTTTGCAAGTGAGCAAGTACTACTCAAACATAAAAGTCTCTATTATATACATTAAAAGGTTTAGAATATGAAATAAAAAAATACCGCCGAAGCATAACTTTTTTTTTCTAAAGTAATTCATATTTTTAGATTAGATTTATATATATATTTTTTTTTATTTAAAACATTTTTTAATATAAGTATATATATATTAAAATATACTCGACTCCAGACTCAGACTTCCCTGGTGTTAAAGACAGAATGAAAAATGGCTATTCAAAACCTAGACACATGTAACGCAATACATAACCACAGGTTATGATTAACAGCACCAAGAATAGTTAAAAATTTGCTTGCAAAATAGATAACCCTCAGAGGTTTATATTCTATATTCAAATGCAGCTGAATGTTTGTCGACGCACAGCACGCCATGCACCCATCACTGATGTTTATGCCTGTTTGGAAAAGACATGGACTGCGAGATGCGGTTTCCCTATTTCCGCCTTAATGCTCGGATTAATTGAGACAAATGCCACAGAAAAACAGCAGCTAACTGAGCCTGAAACCAATTAGACAGAGGCAAGGGACTGGGAGCTTAATGATTCACTACTGAGAGTGAAAGACAAGCCGCGCTCGTTAGCCACGGTCAAACTCCATCCAATCACAAGCAGAAAGAGCACGCATTACGAGAAAGGTGACAAAGAAAAACACAACCAGAGCTTAACTCTTATCTTATCTTCACCAATGATACGGACCCATTATCGACATCCTACACTGACATCTGTCAAATCAGGCTAAATTGTGACTCAAGGTTAGAAAACCAACTTTTCTGCAATAAAGCACCTAAAATTGTGATACAGTATATTGTAAATAATTACGGTCAAAGTGGACATTTTGGTAACACTCCCAAACAGAAAGTGTAGCTTTAATATAAAAATCTGATTGTTTGTGGATTATCATAAATATATAGACAAAAGCTCTATGAAAAACTCTAATTGAAAACACATTAAGATCTATTGAAACCCATTATCTCTGACCTTTGATCGACATTTAACTAAGATTGTGTGTATGTGTACAATTTTCATAAAGTAAACAATGATTTACATTATGCCTCTGATCATTAATGGTCTATGGTTTCAGGAACATTTTTAACATACAGCTGCTGTAATAAAGCTCCTGTGCAAAGACAAACGAAAAGAGACCTGTAACAGGCCACAGAAACCGAAAAGGTTCAAGAGAATCGAGAATGTGCTTTTCTCCTACCTTGTGGCAGATTTCGGTCTTCACCTCTCGGAGCGCTCGTTCGGAGAAAACACACCCACAGGTTTGCAGGTACAAAAACCTTAAGGAAAAAAAGAGCTGTGATTTCAACCACAAGAACCATCTCATTCTAACAAGAAAAACGTGTGGAAAAAAACAAACGCATGTTTTCCACTCCGTAGCTTTAATTTAAGTTTTTTTTGTTTGTTTTTTGTATTTACCACATTGTGTGCGTTACTACAGGAAAGAGTACTGACACTTTCACTGTGTTGGACTATATATGAATGGAAAATCCATTTAAATCAAAATACAGCAGCCACTTTAGAGAATAAAGAATCTATGCAGCATTGTCAAGAGAAAATCAAGAGAAACAAGAGATCAAAAAACGCAGATGAGCTGAAGGCCACTGACCTACATACTACCGCAGCAGAGCCACACTTCCTTTTTACCCTATTGTTTCTGTTTCCCACACGTACAGTTCATTTAGAAACCATTACAAAAACATACTGCCCAGAAGACCAACAATTCACTAAACATGTTTTTTTTGTAGGTCTTATGAAGCACTCTAAATTGGTGGGTTTTTGTTAAATGTGAGCCTCAACCAACACAATTAAAAGATGCAAAGACTTAAACTACTTCAGTCTGTGTGCAGAATTTATTAAATACACACGTTTCACAATTTGAGTTGAATTACTGAAATGCATGAACTTCTCCACAACATTCTAATTTATTGAGATGTACTTGTGCATACATCGTTTAAAAAAAAAATTAAGTTAACAAAAAAATAATAATCGTTCAATATTTTTTCATATTAGTTCAAAATGCATTCACATTTGTTAACCTTTGATTTAAAAAATGTGTTTGCAATAGTAAATACTAAAAATTGATTATAACTACTATACACAAACTAAAGCTTAGTGCAATACGTCATCAAGTAAAGTTAGTTAAGGTTTTAGATTACAGTCTTTAGTTTACGACATTTCCTCTAAATCTAAATGCATTTAATTATATAGCAGTTTAATGTTCATTTCTGCATGTATATTTGTTTTATTTCACGTTGTATAAATTATCATTAACACATGAACACTATAAACTAATAAATGCATGCATTGTATGCATTGCATTAACTTATGAGCAATTTACACAAAAGTACACTTTTTTTTTTAAAACATGAAAAAAAATGCATAAACATTAACTGTCCAAATACTAATTGGAAGTCCACCAAGCAAACTGGCAAAAAGTAAAATAAAAAAATTATGGAGAAAAAGTAGAAAAGTTTAAAAAGAGAAAAAGTTTAAAGTGTCAAAGGGTGTTATTTCATATGTTCAATCTGATCAGGTGATATTTTTATATTACTTAGATTTACAGTGACAAAAATACACCAAAGCTACACCAACCAGTGTATTTATTAGCACTGCAACGACTAGTCGACTAATAGTCGATGACAAAATTTGTCGACAACTAATTTAGTAGTCGACGGGTCGTTAGTAATGTCACCAATGTAACGCGAGGAACCAACAACAGACACAGTGGACGTGGCGTCAGGACTCTGAGAGGCTTTTTATTAACAAAATAATCAAAAGAAAGTGTCCACATAGGAAAAAAAAAAGTGTCCAAAATAAAAGGGGGACTCTCCTCCTCGTTGTGCTCCTGGGATGTTAATTCGCGCGAATCGCGCCGCAGGATGTGTAATCGCGTCTTTACATTGACTTAACATGTAAATCACTCGCGCTTAATGCTTCATTCGCGTTTGGTGTGAACGCAGCATCACGCCACTCGCTTCTTTCGTCTTTGACGACTCTTTCCTCGGGTGGCTCGCCCTCTAACGGCGCGCTTTCCTGGCGGCACTTATTTCGAGTGGCTCGCGTCTCCAGCGGCTCGCTCTCTCTCCGCTCCTTTCCTGGACCCACGAGGACACCAGCGTGCATGCATGGGGAAGAGACCGGTCTATCGAGGAGAGGTGCGCTCGGCTTTTAACAACGACTAGTCGTTGAGGTAGTTTAGTTGACTATTGAAATAGTCATTAGTTGCAGCCCTAGTATTTATACTACAACTGTATTTCTAAATTGATTCTTGAGATCACACTGAGGGAAGTGTGCTAATACTACACACTTCTTCTTTAACATCTTTTCTAGCATGAGTCACTTGTGCTGTGGTTGAAATCACGAGCTGAACAAGATCTTACTTGTGTTTTCCGTTCATCTCCAGACCGACCACAGGACAGATGAACATGGCACAGTGGACGTCTTCATAACAGTCCCCTTTAATGTTGTGCCTCTCACCCTCCCAAGCTGGATTATCTGTGAGATGCAGCTCCTTTACGTCCTGTCAAACACACCAGGCTTATTAGATTTAACCAAAAAAACTAAAACTTCCTTGCTTGGGCTGTACTCTTATGCTGTACTCTGTAAATGTGTAGCTGTCAGTATTTTAATGCATTTATTACGCGGCTTCATGAAATATACGATTCTGATTGGTCAGTCGCCACATTCCAAGGTTTGTTATTCCCAGATTATTATTTACTTTTGGGGCAAGAAGCCGTGTAATAAGTGGGATAATGTCCAGCTAGCAGGTTGTTATCGCAGAAAAAAGCCCTTCAGTCTTATACAACAGACCTCCACTTCGCGTCAGGCTTTTATTATGCCATAACAACCTGCTAAATGAACATTACCCCTTATTATCCCCAAAATCTATATGTGTGTCAAAGACATGATCTTCTCCATTCAATTAAATTAACAAAAGTGATTTTATAGACATCGAAACAATATTAAACGCAAATAAATTGTGTACTTTAATGTTTCAAATAGCTTTTGTTAAAAATAAATGAGTGAAATAATGCTCCATCATATAAACAGTCATATTACATTTTAAATGATTGAATGATACCGTTGCACTGAATGACATTTTAGTGTGTTCCTTCTGCAAATAACTGTAAATATATATGATAGTCATTATTTTTAGCCTTAAAAAATTTAATAAAATGAAACATTACACTTTTAAAGAATAAAAAGACATCTAAAGATTGCAAAAAAAAGAGGTAATAAACGTGTAAATATGCAAAATATAAGAACAAAAACTAATTTAAAGTATTAATAAAAAACTATGACATTATCTTATGTTGAAATATTGTGTTTTATGAGGGAAAGCTTAATTGCAATATTGCCAAAATCACGTAAACCTCTGTTATGAAGGCGTATGTAAATGTAGTCAATCATTAAATAAATAAATAAAATATGTGCAAGCATATAAACGTTTTTTTCACACGCTGTCATATATAAGTATAAGTATAATGATCATGTGTCCGTGTGTACTGACCTTAATGCCACGGATGTGTGCAACAACCTCAGTATTTGGCCTCTCTGCTGATTTATCCAACAAGTACTCAATGATCGCATCTTTGTTATACAGTCTGGTGGAAGAAAAATATTTTTTTAAGCAGATACTGCAATATTCCCCACGTTTTCACTATTTATTAACACTATTGCACATTGCTTTGGCAGAAATAGTATAGACACATACTAAATAAGAGCATTCATACTTTTTAGTACAGATAAATTTTAATACCATAATCTTTCATTTGGTCGCTAAATGAAGCTTATTCAAAAAAATTCAAATTCTATTAAAAACTGTGGAGCTTTTTCGATTCATGGTGGTTAGTATGATCTTATTTCAGATACCACAGCTAAACAATGGTTGGTTGTTATGCAATAATATGGTAAATCTTTAGAATAGAGGTTATGTAAGGCAGAAAGTCATTATCGGTCAAAATAAACCTCCCTTTCAGCCTGAAGGATTTGATTTGTTTGATAATGACCACCTGAAAATAATTATATTGAACGATCCTGCTTATCAAATGGTCACTTACTAGATAAATAAACAACAGCTGATTTAACAAGCCATCCATCATCTTTATTAGTAAAAACATCAACATAATTTAATAACATACCTGCCAAGCTCACAGGCGACTATGGGCCGCTTCAGCTTCTCCTGACTCAATGCACAGTGCTTCCATTTGGCAGCAAGTTCGGCATTTTTATCAACCTGTAAAACAATAAAATTAAGAATTATGAACCTTAACAATAAATGATTTATGAGCGTTCGAGATAAAAAATATTTTGTGAATTCAAGTAACTGCCGTTAATTAAATATTACATCAATTCACAAAAGGCTGGCTGTTGTGAAGTTTGAGAGCTAAAAAACAAAAGCTACATGTTTACAGAATTTATTTCCCAATGTTAAAAATATAACATTTAAATATGAACATATTAAACATGAAATATAGTTATGTGCATGTTGTTGTTGTTTTTTTTGTGTAAACTTGCAACATTTATTTATGAATCGCACAAATTTTTGTATATTTATAAACCTTTAAGAAACACATCTGTACTTTTTGCACGCATTTGAATATGCAAATAATGGCAAATGAAATTAAATCACATTAGTAACGTTAGTTCAGTAGGAGGGCGCTGTTTCGCTAGCACTCACACTAATGTAATAGATTTTATAGAACTTCAAGAAATACCATGGTACTAACGTTACGCAGTATAGATGGTAATACTGTGACACTTTGAAATATGCCACGACACTGAAATTCGTGTAGCATGCTTTAAACACTGTTTACATTACACTTGTAGTAACGTTAGCCTACCACAGGCTGTACCAAATACACCATCTTTTGTGAGTTTCAGTACTTCAGCATGTCTATGTCCAGAAAATAAACGTGTATTTAAGACACATTCGATCGTGCTTAGTTCACTGAAATTCTACAGCAGCTGAAGAAAAACAGATGTTAAACTCACGAGCCGTTGACATGCTAAGACGCTACGCGCTAATTCCACTAAGTCTATGACAACAATCGAGCGTTTAGCGCAGTGCCTTACCTTTTCAACCTTTTTCGGTCCTTTAACCAGCTCGTGTCTTTTAGGAATGGTTCCGCCGTCGCATCCCATACTGGAAAAAGGATTCAAACGGTTTTGCTGAGAGAACTTGAAGCTGAAGCTAAATGCAAAACAGTAAACAACCGAGGAGCTTGAGTGAAGAGCGTCAGCGGTGCGTTTGCGTTCATTTTTCAGATACCGCCGCCTACAGGGTGACTTAAATATTACACCTCAGTTATATGCTGCTTTAAACATAGACCACGAGATGGCGATCGATACTGTGTTTTAAAGCGACAACACGACTGAAGTGATCGTTTACAAACGGTTAAATGACTGCATTTTGAAGCTAAAATTAATTTAGACAAACAACATTTTCAGTAATATTGTTGTTTAGTTATTCATACTGACACAAAAAAAGAATTATAAAACAAAATGGTGCCATCGTAATTAGAAATGAATACCAAATATACCTACAACATACCAGCCTAGCAAACAAATAACGTTTTCTGAACGTCCGTTGACGTAATCAGTACGTTCATCTTATAGCCTCAACAACAAAAAAAAGTTTATAAAAACATTATTTAAGCATTCACGAATGTTCAGAAACGTTGTGGTTGTTAGCCTATTTACTGTACACAAAAAAATGAACAAAGTCAGCATGTTATTAGCCTACTTTTTCCCATTTTGTGCCTCTGTGCCGTGGTAAAACCATGTTTTATGAGCATGTAGGCTAATAAAATGAGTATCCTTCATCATTGTACCACTACAGTACCTTTTGTAAGAGATCTGTGCTACAACACCCTGTTAAGAAACAGCATGTTTTGAAGCTGGCATGCTAGTTTGAGCTGGTTTACTGGTCATTTGCTGGTTTAATCTGGTCATTTGCTGGATTTTAAGATGGTCAAGCCAGCATATGAACAGCTAACGACCACCTCAAACCAGCATCTCAGCTTTAAAACCTAACCGGCATATGCAGGGCTATCCTAACAAAAAATGTTTTTAATGCATGTTAATTAAATGAATGAGTATGTCTGTTAAATTTTAGCTAACTGATATCTTTTAGGAATGGCTTGACCGAGTCTGAGTGTACGGCCAGACGCAGTGGACATTTAGCATTTTCATGGCAATTCTGACTCTGCGGACAATGAATATGAATCGAAATGGTCAGTGACAGGCCACTTAGTCTAATTGTGTGGATGAGAGCTAAAAGTTGTCTTAGGAGAGGAGGTGAGTGCTAATAAAGTCTATTTCCTGTGCCTTCAGGAACGACTGATTGGTTTAACATTGACGTGCACATCAGAGCGACCATTAGTTTGTGCAGCGGTATGTAAAGTATGACTGTGGTTATATAATTTATTCCAGAGCATGCCATGGTCTAAAACCTAAGTCGGTGTTAATGCCAGTGTGTGTTTTTATTTCTAATATGAGGTCTAATAATAAAGAATATGAGGATATGCATTGGTAAATTTTTCATTATATTTGACATTATCAAATAAGGCCCATATAGTTCATCTCCATTATCTATTTGCTCTACCAGTAATTCAGAAATTGTGTTACGTTTCTTATTAGATTACCTATGCCTCTCTCATGGCTAAATGTTTTGCAATATGGATTTTCATTAGATCAAGGAGTGCTCTAATCTGTTAGTACACTCTTTCAAATACTTTAAAGTGTCTTTCAACACAGTGGTGCGGATCCATATGCGTTTTCTTGCGCTCTCAAGCTGTACTAAACAATTTCACTCTCTTAGACTCACGTCTGAGCGCGTGCTCAGAAAAGTACAGCCATTTATCTCAATTTAATTGCCACTACATTTACCCTTCAAATTGAGTTTAGCTTGAAGTCAACATGAAATCAAAACTGACCTCATGCGCTGTCTTTGGCATGTTCTTGGTTTTGCTGTGCATGTTATTCCAAAAATGTCTAAGTAATTTTTTATCAAGGCATTATAATTTCACTTTTTAGATGATGCTATTGAATTTTAATATACCTAAAAAGAACTTCCCTATTAATCTCAATGGCATTTTTTGAGCCAATCACCTGTACTGTAATGCATCATGTGACGGATCACTCTACATCAGACCTATTTGCAGTTTACTATAAGCAACTGGTCAGTGATGAAACATCTATATAAAGATATAAATGTCAAATAGGCCTGTACACTAAAAGGTTTGGGATTGATGAATTTATTTGTGTTTATTTGTTTGGAAGACAAGAACGCAAACGAATAAAAAGTGACATTAAATACATTTTACACTGAATAGTTTATATTGATTAAATCATATTAGAATGATTTCTGAAGGAGCATGTGACACCGATGACTCAAGTAATTATGCTGAAAATTAAGCTTAATTAAAATTAAGCCAGAAAACAATTATTTGAAACTGCAATAATATTTCACCATATTGCTGTTTTTACTGTATTTTTCATCAAGTAAATTCAGTCTTAGTGAACATACAAAAGTAACCCTATACTTTAGAATTGTTTTTAAATTGACAGGATAATTACATCTTGTATGCATCTTGTGTGTGTGTGTGTGTGTGTGTATACATATATTTAGAGCAAAATAATTTAATTTACCAGCAGTAGCTAAAAAAGCTGAAAGTTAACCAGATAGCATTGAGTTCAGGCTACTTTTTGTCTCAACGGATATCCTGTTTAACTCTTAAATATGTCAAATTATGCAAGTAAAAATCAGAACTCTTTTGTATTACAACAAGAAAACCTTATTTGAGTAAGGCTAAAACTCCATATTACCAAGCAAAATGAGTTTCAAGAGAATCGACAAACCCCATTCGTGCCATTGAAGCGTTCAGCTTAATCAGCTTGAACGGGCGCATTGAGATGAGGCGTGTTTAATTGAACACATCAGGGTTCACAGGGCACTGAATCAAAAGCATTTAGCATGTCTAATTGGCCAGGCATCGTGGTGTTTGTACTGGCTGTGTCCCATCCTGACTCCATGAGTCTTCTGCAGCCCAAAATCGGGAGCCCAGAGGAATGCTGATTTTTTATTTTTTATTTTTTATGCTTAAGCAGGAAGCTAAGAAATCTTGGCCGGCAGATACGGTATAGACATCATACGGCGCATTCGGGGTTAAAATAATAAGCCTCATAGTGCGTTCAGGGAGGGGAAAGCATATCTTGATTAGGTTTTAAGAAGCAGTCCATCAAAATATGGAGGGCCATGTGGATTTCACAGCAGACACTTTGAAAACGAGAGGCTTTCTGCGCCTTATTTCCTCTGAATGCACCTGGATAACTCAAGTACAGAGCCAATTTGTCAGTTATTATGGCAAATTTGAACATATTTGTGGACTTTTGAGGAGGTCATTAAACCACAGTCATTGCAATTTGCTCCAGAATGTGCTCATTACTACAGACCCAATTTCCTATGAGTCATTTACAACTAATATTAGTGATTCTTAATAATGTTTACGACATAATAATGGACAAAACCCCCACAGGCTTGCATTAAAAAGCAATATGTAGAATCATATCATACCTGAGCCATAGACCAGAATATCACTGGTGCATATTAACTAATAATATATACAGTCATTTAATGTATATTGAAAATATACAGGATAATATATTGTTTTATTATATTACAAAAAATATTATATAAATGTAAAATTATGTGAAAAAATATTTACATTTATATCACACTGACTTCAATGTTATATTTACTTTACAATATACATGTGATGTAATAAAGTAATGTGTCCCATATACTGTATGTAAATGTTACAATTTAATGATTATTTTTATTTTCCAGTATATTCCACATATTTTAAGTAAACATATTTTAGTTCCCCAACTGTATGCAAATGAGCCATTACATAATTCACTATGCATACATTTGGAAATATATTACCAGAACAGAAATCTGTCCACTGAATAAAGTTTGTGTTTCATTTTGTTGAGATATTTAGGGTTTTTTTTCTCCTCTAAATGAAGCTTTATAGCTTGTAATTTCATTCCCCTTGTCAGAACTGAGATATAAACAAGCAATTGTGATAATTGTTTTTTTAGAATTGCAAGATATAAATGTGCAATTGCAAGGAAAAATATAAAAATTGCAAGATGCACACTCAAAAAATGTGAGAAAATAAGTTTGAATTGTGAAATAAAAAGTCACTTGTTCTAGTTTTTTTTATTCAGTGGCTGAAACGAGCTTCCATAGCATGTAGTGTCTCACCTGAAAAAATCATAACAGTAAGAACAATTAATAGACATTAGCACACATTTCTGAACACTCTTTCTTTCCTCAAAACTCACTTTTGCAAAGTTCCTATTTTCTCTAGATCCTTATTAGTCAAAATGTACACCATCTAAATTAGAAATCACCATCTGCTGGATCTTGGTGCATTGTGCGTAACGTAGTCCAGTCGTTGAAGCTTTCCAGATAATTCTGTATCACCAAAATGGGAAAACCAACAACAGACATTTCCAACAAATATGATACTCCTACGGATGATGCACGCCCACACCAATTTTCCCTCATCAAGACGAAATCGTAATTCATCTGTCTTTGCAAAAGCGCTCTTTCCACTGCAGTGGCGTATCCATAATAGGCTAATAAAGACTGCCTGAAGCCTGAAATGCAGAGGGAAACCCGTTCAACCCCCCGCTCCTCACCGGCCGCTCAGGCCTTTTCCATTCTAGTTAGTCTGACGGGAGAGCGGAGGGCTTCTGACAGCTCTTTGGCCAGGCAAGGGTTACCCACCGGGCCGGGGACATACCTGTGGCCAGGGCAAGTGTGTGTGTGTGTGTGTGTGAGTGAGGGTCGTGGACATGCGCAAAGCCGCTGGTGTGTAGAAGCCTGCGCCAGACCTCCTCTCCACGCACCCCAATAATAACAGCACTCCCTGTCTGAGCCGCGTGCTTCTGAATATCAATGAGCTTTTTCACATTCAGCTCTCAGACAGAGAGGGAATGTCTCCACTTCGGGAGTCTGCGGGTGTGTGTTTTACAGATGGATGAACATGGATGGCGTTTTAGGTTAAGTGTTGGGAAAGATGCTTGTTTGAGAGTGTCCATGTGGTTTAAATGTGTTTACTGTGGTGTCTTGGACAAATGAAGCTATCGTTTTGTTCCAAAACCTTAGTAAGCTGCCTTGCTGCCTTGAGAGGGTGCTTGCATAAATGTTCATGAGTTTCATCTGAGCAAGTTTTTAATTGTTGGTTGGTGTGAACATCTGTCAGATATTGTGCCATGAGCCGTTTTCATCTGCCATTTTCACTGAGATAATAATAATAATTATTATAATCACAATTTAGTGTCAATCAAATCAAATTCGAACAATGAAATAATGTTGTTAAATTATTAAAACATTTATCATTAAAATCTAAAATTAATGACGTCTAAAAAAAATAAATAAATAAGTAAAATAACAGCGTTCTTGGAAAAATAAGACAAATGCAAAAGCAAAATTAAGATAACAAATTTAAGATAAAGATATGACATAGACCAAATTTATCTTGTTTTTGGACAAAACTATTTTTGGTTACAAGACAGCATCTGTATTGCTGTAGTTAGGCAGTTTTTAATACACAGTCTCAAATTTTCTCCATTATTTTTGTAATCTTTCTCTCTTTCTTTCCATGTGTCCATTATTATTATTATTATTATTTGTATGTAAAAAAAAAAAAACATAACAATTAAATTCTAACATATACACTGCTCAAAAAAATTAAGGGAACACTTTAACAACACAATCTAACTCTAGTGTTTGCATGAGACGGAGTCTACAAGCCACACAAGTGGCTCAGGTAGTGCAGCTCATCCAGAATGGCACATCAATGCGAGCTGTGGCAAGAAGGTTTGCTGTGTCTGTCAGCGTAG